>JBBPJW010000249.1:0-41027 GCA_038088935.1 Pulveroboletus aff. viridisquamosus
TATTGGTGACCACAGATAGCACTATTTAGGGTAGACCCTTGATCCTGGCAATATATAAGGCAGGGGGTGCAAGCTGAGGTTTCCTCAGTCTTGCTCTCTTGACCTCTCAGCTGGTTATACAGTCTGAATACTCAGTACTGCTGGCTAGGGTTTATACAAGGGCCCAGAACTCATCCTTTCTCTATTCGCCTAGTTAGGGGCCACTAGCACAAAAGCCCTAGCAGTTATCAAGACAGGACTTAGGAGCGTCCACCAAGGAGACACGAGTATTAGAAGTAACAGGCAGTGATCCCGTTTCAACCTCCATGGATCTGACGGATCTGCCAAGGTGATCTCATCTGTGGATTGAGATTCCCATCCTCACATACCACACGCCTCTTCTCTTCCATTCCACCACATCTTACAAGAGGCCCTTGCCTTACTCTTCATATCCAATCCATGCATTTCCCTTACGGCCTACACGAGTACACCTGTATTGCTATTGGCTAGCTTACTATACATCTTTAGGGTAGACACAGATGTACATGGTCTGTGCACTTCTTAGAGTAGTATATAAAGGCCGCGCACTTGGTGGTAAAGTCCTCAGACTTTATCACTTTGCAGTTTAGACACTTTAGGCTTAGTAAAGCTCTTCTCAGGAAACCAGGCCCTTCAAGGAAGGCTAGGATCTAGGAAGTTCGAGTTTGAGTCTCATCCGAGTCCTCTTTGTCTTCTCTCTTTTAGGATCATCCTTAGTTGCTCCTTGTCTGAGCCTCCACTAGGATTTCTCTTCATGTTTCTCCTCTTCCACTCATAGTCTAGGTGTAGCCTCTGGTTTCCAGAGTTGTAACAACTTATACAGGGATGATAAGATTCAGACTCAGTTGAATAAGTCAGAGTATATAACTAAAGATAAATAAGTAATCTGTGTTAAAACAGATAAAATACAATGAAAGCAGATTATGAGTAATATCCACTGACTAAGAGAATGTTCTGGAGCAGAAGAAGTCTGAATGTTTCAGAATGTAACAAGAAAGCATCTGAAATATATAAAGGTTAGAAACTAAGATAAAGGAGAAAAAGAATAGGACCAATTGTAACAGATCCTAAACTACTTAAAATAACAGTTTCTTGCACCCCAATAATTTCTTGACTTCAAAGTAAGTGGCATCCATGTCATTCCCATGCTACTGATGATATTAACTTTGTTTAGCAGGGTTAACTGCTTTTTCAAGGATTTTGAGATATGAAATACCCCAATGGCTTTATTTGGTTTAAGAATGTGAATTTGTCCCAAAAAATGGTGTCTAAAAATAAAGGGAGTGAGTAAAAGGAAGGAGGAAGGAAGATGCCCAAATACTATCTGCTTCATGGACCCCTTTCACATATAACACAGGAAAAGAATAAGGGTAGTAGCAACAAATATAATTTCACCATAATTGTCAAGTCAAGTCTGACACAAAAAAAAGCACTTCAAGCCACACTCATCTAGCAAAACTTTATCAGAGAGTCAAACAGCCCATTTGTATGCAAGTTCAATAACATGCTGGCAAAGGACACAAGCTGCTGGGGATATAGAATATGGCAAACAGCAAGATTTCAGACTTTTGAGAGGTAGCACTGTAGAGGATATCACACTATACACAAGGAGACCTTGTAGGTACTCTTTGGCTAATGAATGTAACAAATGTATAGTGGCCTCACCTCAGTTTCGTATGAACGAAAGACTGAGGTGCGACGTGACAGTGTCCGTACTCAAAAGAACGACGCGATTACGTAAGGAATTGGTCGGCGTATGAAAAGGAATGAATATATCTCAAGGAATGAAATAAATAGAATAAGATTTCAACACAGACTACTTCACATGAAAACAGCCTTATACTTTAAATCTATGAGAGTCCTTGCAAAAAGTTGTCCAGACTTGTCTCGGTAAGACCACCTCCCCCGAGATGGAATACTCTCTCATAATGCGTACGATTGGCCAAGTCCCAAAGGAGTATGCCTTATGTGGGATATATATATATATATATATATATACGGTGTTGAGCTCGGATTTCGGTCGGGCGCATACGTGATGTCCGTCGAAGGGATGGCAAGGATACACAGAAGCCTTGGGGATGCCTTCTGTTCTGTATAAACTGGATCTCACACAAGCGCACAATGTGGACCATCAGCTCATGAGCGGCGCAGTTTTGCAGCTGGCGTCGCGCTTCCGTCAAACAGGGCACAACCGAGTCCGTAGAAAATCTGAGATCTACCCCTCGAACACGCACATGCCCATGCCAGCAGAACATTCCGTGCCGACCCGAACAGCGACACGACATCCCCCTTACATCCGACCCTGAACCGCCCCAACCACACCGTCCCTGGAGCACGCGCCACTTCCGATATCTTGGTTCGCTCCTCCTCAATCTCACCCTACGTTCGCAGCAACCGCGGCCCCGGCCGGCCCGGTCGACACTCTGACCAAGACATCCTCCACCGCCTTCTCCCCCCGGACGATCTGCCCCACGATCGTCCTCGCGGTGTGGAAGTCCCGAAAGGGAACGTACGGGATCCCGGCTTTGTCGCAGTGCGTCTTGAGACCATCCCTGTCCTCTATCCCTGTCACTTTGACGAAGAGGACGTCGGCGTGTTGGGCAGCAGACAAGTCTGACAGGCGGAGGTTAAAAGAAGGAGAAAATAAAGTGAGTAGCGGGGAATCGAGGTGAGGTGGTGGAGAGGAGAAGAAGAAAGTGAGACGAGGACATACCGGAGACACCGTCGCCAAAGAAGAACACGATCGGACCTCGACCGTCGTGCTCTTGCCTAAACCTTCGATAGGGCAAGATAGCCCGCGATTTATCGTGGCCATACGTACTACCAAACGGAAGGGGTGGGGAAGGTGGATAGTTTCAGGGCTGGGTCCGGTACACACGCATCATTTCAATCAAAAGGGAAATGGAAACGAGTCATCGTCGGTTATTTGCCCCAAAAAGGGGAGAGTAGAGGGGCAGGGAAAGAGAGACAAAAAAACAAGGCACCGCACCTGTCCGGATGACGCCACGTGATGAACCATTTGCCTGTTTCATCACGGTCGACGCCGTTTGAAACGACGGAAATGTTTTTGACTACGTGCTCGTCGGAGCCCTTGGCAAGTTCCGTCAGGACGGCGCGAATGAGCTCGTCCATGCCACTGATAAAATGAAATGAAATCATTCCCGGATCAAAGCGCACCATCGCTTGGCAAAACATTCCCCACCAGCGGGGGAAAATAACGGCGGGGACGGAGAATATTTTGGAGACCATACCTCGACACGATGGTAAACGGAATATCACTCTCATCACAAAATTTTTTGAAATCGAGAAAGCCTTTCGTAAACTCCACGGGTCGTAGTTCATCTGGCCCTGCGATCGTTTCGATCGTGAAACATGGTGACATGGAATAGAAAGACGTGGGTCAGTTGGCGGAAGCGATGTAGAGGAAGCAGGGGGATCAGATGGCGCGACAATGGTGGCGTATACCCACCGGTAGGCGTCGTAAGATACGTTTTGCAATCCTCGAGCGAATGACCCTTGTCCGCGACACTCGCCAACATGAGCTCGAATGCATCCCTAGAGTCGAAACCGACCACAATTCATGAACACGACTGCCAGAGAGAGGTTATGGCCCGTGAAAGAGAGCGGAACGTCCGCGGAGACATTGGTTTCTATGTCCCACCCGTCAGGTGAGGTATCCCCGTCCACGCCAACTACCAGTACCAGGTCACCGTAGCCGCGCAGAAGCGCTCATATCTCCATCGCCGTCACCGTCATCGCGGCGATGAGTTGATATACCGCCAGCGCGGAGAATCCGTGGATCGAGAAGAGAAAGAGAGAGACACACTTGAACGACTTGCCCCTCGTCTTTCCGCTCTCAGAATACTCGAGAATGGCCACGTTGTGCGCGATCCGCTGAGCCTTTCCCATCCCATAGTTGTCCGTGAGGTCTGCCCGAAAGTTTGTGTTATTCTTGTCTGTTCAGCGCGATCCTCACGCGCCTCCGAGGAGAAGAGAAAGAACGTACAGTCGTTGGAATCGCGCGTTGTGATCGTGCCATCCCTTAAAGGTTTCAAGCCACGAGCGCGGGCCGAGGACTGGATGGCCGCACCAGTCACTCAACACGACAAACTTCTTGTCAAAGTAAAAGGGCTGAGTCTGCGGGCCGCTGGACATCGATTTGTACAAGTTCAGGTACGTTGCAACGTTGAGCGAGGTCAAAGATCAAGCGGGAGAAGAGCGCGTGTGTAGAACGTTGTGTGGAACGTTCAGCCAGATCTAGGGTGGAGTCTTCGTGGCGTTCCGTCGCGAGCTCCACGGACATCACAGCTTCTGGGAGCCGTGACCTCATCTTATCGATAACGCGGGTGAACAGAATAAATATACATTTATGAAGTAGATTATGTATACAGATGAATCTATCGTATCTTAAAGCGATGAATAATAAGTTAGGTAGTGACAAAGGACTACTCGTAGGATAAAATATTCTCTAATCAACAGCCAGAACTGCCATGTCGTCGGAGGACATATGTCCGACCGAAGAAAAAAAAAAAAAAAAAAAAAAAAAAAGTCTACCAGTCTAATTCAGGAGGGAAAAACTTGGCAATCAGGCCCTCGTAGTATGGGCGTAACTCTTCGGCGTTAACGGGTTGGTCGCATTTGGAGTAGAGATCGTACGGATTGAACGCGCGGACTGCCTCGAGTGCCTTGGCATCTTTGGCATTTGTCAAATGCATGTATGCACTCTCGCGATGCCATCTGTCGATATGGCGGTTAGATAAAAGATACGGAAGGATACATTTTGGGCGACGTACGGATAGAAACTGTGATACCGGATCATTGCCAGAGCGTCTTCAGGAAGAGTGCACTGATCTTTCACCACATGATAGAGATACTGGTGTCGGACGGCATCAGATGGGGACACGTCGTTCGGTGATCGATGACTAACCTCATCATGTCCCCATGATAGCATCACATTATCGAGTCCACAGTTGGCCTCATAGATTCCACATTTAGTAGAATATACTGCGTCGTAGCTATCGGGGTTCCTCGCAAAGGTTTCGGGGTAGATGTTCTTGTCTGAGAAGGCACAGCCTACTACAAACGTGTCCTGCAGGTGCGGATCAGCGCTGGGCGTTCTTTATCCGCGCTGGACCAACGTACCCCAACGACGTCCCATTGACCCTCACTGCCGAAGAAATACAGAAGCTTGCCGAGATCATGGATGAGCCCAGTGACCTGCATCCACTCGGACTTGCCATCACGCCGGATAGCCTCTGCTGTTTGAAGAAGGTGATCGATCTGAGACAGATCGGTCTTCAAACCGCAAGTGAGCGTGGAACGACGACCTCCTCTGAACATGCAACTCACGTCTGGATCAGAGTCATCCACGAGGGTATTGAGCATCTCCATGGCCTGCCAGATACCCATCCGGGCGCGCCTGCGACTCTTGAAGTCGACACGTGCTTTGATGTTGAACGCGACGGTCTGCTTCTCTGTATATCGGTGATCAGATCATGATGGGCTCCGTCTGTGGAGCGATGCCCACCGTGCTGCTCCTTGTAAAAGGCCTTGACGCGCTCGCAAGCGCTGTCATACTGCCTGAACGAGCTTTTGTCCTTGGTCGAGACGAGGTCGGACTCGTCGTTTGAAAGCTTGCCCTTGAGGACGTTGACTGACGAGTGGACGAGAGATTAGGGGCAGGTGACGAAACGGCCGACTACAAGCGGGACCCACCATGATCAACGGCATCGGAGACAGCGTCGAGAACACTGACTGACTGAGTCGAGACCGGCATGGTGAGCTGGGAGGGTCAAGTACACAAGGGAGGACTGATGAGAGAGGGATGGGTTATATTGGCTGATGAGGAGGTTGACCGAGCGTGCTTTATAACCCGGGACAAAATAGAACCAATGTCCCTGAGGCGCATAAGGTGCATAACGAAAGTAGCGAAACCAATGCGCAAGGGTACCACATCGGGCTCCGGGGCTCTCGCATTGCGACCCGTTAGTGTGTGGAAGCCATTTTGACGGCGGACCGGTTTCGTCCGCATTGCAGGCCGGATCTGTGGGCGGGGCACGGCTCGCACTCGCTAGGCAGTCGGGCGTCTGGTAGCTCGAGGATCTGACGGCTGTATCGCGACTGTGGTGATCACGACCACCACCTAGGCTCTGTGTCATCGGGTGGGACCTAATTGGGGCAAGTGTTTTGCGTACCCCTGAGATCAAAAGACACCGCGGGCCCCAACGCCGCCCCCCCCCTCTCCCCCTCCCCGGGTACTCCCCTGGTGTCAGGTTCAGCGGCGTTTGGGAGTACGACAACAACGGCTGGTTGCGTCGTGTAGGCAGGACAACGTGGCAATTAATACACGGCCGTCGATAACGCCATTTGCTATCTCCCCTCAAATCCGACCTAGACGGTGAGATCCCATCAGAAGGCTGCGCCGTGCGAAGGGACGTACTCGTTTTGTGTTGGGCAACATGTCCCACTCGGTTGCGACCAACACCATGCGCAAATGCCCTATTTATAGTTTACGTTGGTAACGTTGGAGGAGACTTTTAAGCGTTCTCGTCCGAACAGCGCACATCGCGTGTAACGTCATCTGTACGAGGGCCGTCGTGGAAGCACCAGCACGAGGAGACGAACGTCAGCCAGCTCGACGCCTCCGCGGGAGAGAGCATCGCTCGGTGTCGGTGTCGGTGTCGGTGTCGGGACCCTGCCGACACCCGTCTGACTGCGGGTATCCGGTATCCGTGCATGACTCACGACGTCCAGCGTGGTGTCATGCCAGGTTCACACAGACATGCTGGACAGTGGTTCCGTCTGGGCACGCAGGGTGGGAACTCAATATTGATCGGTGACATGGCACCCGTATTTGCGACCCTCCAAGGCGCTACCAGCTCGACCCAACACAACGGCTCCACACGTCCAACTGGAACGGGCCCGCATGCCAGGCCTGTGGTGACAGGCTCCTCCTCGATGCTGCTGCCACACAGGCTGTTCCACAGTCCATGATACCACTGGCAGATGGAAACGACATCGACCCTAAGGTGGGAACCTGAGTCCAGTCAGGGTACATTTCTCCATCATTCCTTGATCTCTTGGCTCTGATTCACAGCGACAATATGTGGCGAACACAAGCGTGACACGACTCTCTCACAGGCCGTCGGGAGCATCAGTGGCAGCACGCTATGCATCAGTCACCACCTTGCTCTTACGGGATGGGTATCGACGTCTCGCCGGACCTCAGCACGTGCACAGTGTACCAGAGACGTTCACTGGCCGGCATCACTGGCCGCATCCGCTCGCCACTGGCTGTCGTACCATCAAGCTTGGCCAGCCACGTCATCAGCTCACAATTTGCTGTGTGTAGAGACCACCTGCGACGTTTGCTGCCATGCAGGCCGGACCGATCGGTTCTAGGACCATGCAGCGTCTTCCGAACGATGGAAAGAAGAAAGAAAGAAAAAGTCTGATCATGATAAGCACGAAAATGAGTAGATGAAACCTTGTGAAGAAAACTTGAGAGGCCATCAAATGTCTTCCAATCACACTCGCTTCCGATCTTCATGGCGACCCCATCGACCAACGAGAGCGGGCCTGTCCTCCCCCGAGACGAGCACGTTCGCCTTGCGTTCCATATAGTCCAAAGGTCTGGGTCGAGGGCTGACAGGCAGAGCGCGAGTGGAACAAGACGATTGGGCCTCCAGAGGTCGTGCGACACACTCTCTTGCGTCATCGTAAGGCGCGCTCGCCGAGACTAATGGGTGTGACGGACTGCCTACCGTCATGATGAAAGGACATGCATGGGGAGCGCTTGAAAGAGCGCGCGGGAGCCTGCATCGGGCCATGGCCTGGATCTTAGATGTCGGCCGAGTGGACGGACCGACCCAGCGACCAGTGCTATCGGGGATATTTCAATGGGATCGTACAGCGTCAAGATCTGTCTGTGTCCCAGTGGCGAATGTCTCGAGACAGGCAACAGCGGACTGTGGCCGACTCTTCTGTCCCCACGCGTTTCGGCCCTGAGCTCGTTCGCTTGAATTCATTCTGCGTGTGCGTGGAAACCCCATGAAGGAGACTTTGCAATGGTAGGGCCCGAGGATGCTTGGCTGGCTCGGCTGTCGTGGATCTGCAAGGCCAGTTGTAGAAAAGGCGAACTGTGTATTACCTACTCCGGTGCATCGGGCCGGCCTTCCAGATCCCGACTCGGAAGGCGAGGGGAAGCGAAATATCTCAGCTTGTCTTCTCCCGTCAACTATCGAACTAGCATCCCGACCCGAACACTGCCCGACACACATACTGCGGCCCACAACATTCTCCGGTGGTTCCTGAACACGGCGCTCGGACATCGGGACTCATGGACTGCACTGGATCACCGATGCCAGTTCTGTGACTCGTCACTACATATCCGTTCTCGTCTCCGCAGCCCCCAGCTGGTTCGTGCACCTATCCTCTTCACGAGAACCGAGTTTCGATCGCAATGTTTAATCATGCCTAAACAATTCAATGATCTCGAATCTTCTGGAGCACGCACATATATGAGCCGCTCTGGCCCCAACAGCTGTCACCCCGCTTCCACATCCATCCGAGTATGCCACCCAACTTGACTTCCTTTGTACAGCTATCGCTCCCAAATGAATTCGGCTGTCCGGGCCTACTGTTCTAGGCGTTGGATGCCTGGGTCTCTCCTCTTTCTATACTTGGGCCCTGCCTCTCTCTTATGAAGTGGACCCGGCAATCTACCATACGCGCATCGGCAGTCATATGACAGCCACCTCGGAGACGAGCCTCTGGAGGTCGGTTGCTAAATTGACAGCCGAGCCGGAATGGGTGATCGGCGTACCACCTAATCAGTTATGAGCGAGCTGCCTATCTCAACTTGAACGTGCCGACAACGGTAGGCACAAGGGTCCCTATGCGCACACAGCCGGGCAGGGTCAGTGATTTGACCAAGAGAATTGTGCCACGAGGGATGTGATTGTCGGTTAGCCGATCTGGCTCCGGGGCGGTGTTTGGGCAATTCTGCCATCCACCACAATCCGCATTTCTTATCACCGCTGTCGAACAACGAGACAGATCACCAACAGCCGATATGTGCATGTTACCCGGAGTCGCATACAAAGGAGGCAGTTGCACGGATCGCCAGTTCCGAATCCTAATCCGACTCTCAAGTGGCTGGGTGGGTGGTGTTGATTCTGGTGCTCAATGCAATTTTCCGTCCGCAGAGTTTTGCAAAGGTAAGGACACAGGCTGTAGGAATTTCTCCTCGTTTGTGTTGGTGGAGTGGATGACTGTGGAGCGGAGAGTTTATTGAACATGCCATGCCCAGTCATTGGGTTAGTGCCGTTGCTTCAGCGTAATGTGATTTTGAAAGAGTGCCAAGGTACGCTCTGCCACCGCCATACGTACGAAGCCCACAGTGTTTGGATCGAAGATTGGATTATAGGATCTGTACAGGAACCCTGAAAGTTTGCAACGATGTGCGTCGTTCACTTATGCCACTGTCAGCAGCCACTAGTACATCCACCGCTGACAATTTGTCTTTTAGTTTCTTGCGATGGCGAGACTCTTGGATACTGTGGCTGGACAGGCAACGAGTCGCCTCCCAAGCCTCCCAGGTTTCTACAGAGCCAGTGCTCATCCGTTCTTGCCAGTTACGACGTTGAACGGGTGTCATCTCGAAAATCATTCTTGACGGTGTGGTTGTCATTCTACCATGAATCAGTGCAGGACATCATCAAGCTCAGTGTAGAATGTCGTTTTATGCCTTGCATACAGGGATGCTTTGCTAGCTGCTGCACTTGTCACAAGGGCAGCCGTTGTACGACCTCGCGGTGCACGTTCCGAAGGTATCTTACCGTCGGGGTTGACAAACAGGCACCGATCGCGACTTGTGTTGAACACGCATACTTGCTTAGCCAACCACGCTGGGATACTCTACGCATAAGTGATTTAGTGTATTGTAAGGCGCAGAAGCCCAATTCGGGCCATGTTGCTCCCCCAACGACGAGTGCATTGCGACCACCGAACAAAACGGGAAAATCACCTCGCCGAGTCTTCAAGATACTACCCTCACCTCCTACTTTACGATAGACGTGAGTCATCCACTTGCCAATGTTGTCGAAACTACTCCACCTGTTTTCTTCATAATATTCTGGGCATGTTCAAGCATTAATTGCTCGCTTGTTCTTGTTCGTTCAGTTTTCCACATGGCATCGCGGCTGCCGTTCATGTGTGTCAGTAATGTGGCTTCAAAATGTGGTCGCAAAGGGACTTCATTTGCGTAGAAGAGCTCAATTCTACATCCCTCGGTTTCTTTTTACCATGCACGTGCCCCCTCTTATCGCACTCTGGTACGGACACGTTCGAGACAGTGGAACATGACCTTGGACAATACCAAAAAGGGAACGTTGGGTCGTCCACCATCCTATCTCATATCGACTATCGCCTGCCAAGTCCATCAAGATTCGGCAATCCACCGTTGGATGCATTCCAAGCGCAATGGCTCCGTCGGAAACAGGGGGTACGAGTTGACCATTCATATATTGAACCTCGTGTTCAGTGGGGGTCTCCCAACAGAAGACAGATTTCTTCTATCGATCAAGGTTTGCACTGCTCATCCTTGTCGCCACTTGAACCGATGTCTCGTTTCACACAGGCGATGATCGTCTTGTGAGCGCGGAAACCACGATGGTGCCCTTCCGTGCGTAGATAATTTGATCGGTATAGTGAATGACAAGTCACCACCTATCCCTGTCCCGGTATGTCAACACTGCCATGTACTAACAAACACCGTTAACACGATGTACAGGCTCGAGCATTACTCGGAGGGATATGCTCGTACGTACATGGGAAGGCATCCCGTTTCAAAAAAAGTCTTCATCTGACAATAATCTCACTTGTGAAGTAGTCCACTTGACGTCTTGTGCGCCCGCACGACCATCTCTGATCGAAATGTTCCTGGACGTGATTTTGGCAGACTTACTCCTATTATCGAGCTACGACTTGACGAATGCATGAAACCATTGGAAGTCAGGCGTTACGTACCACTGCGATCTGGGAACTCAAAAGAAGCAACTCCACTGTACTATTCCGATCCACCCAATCCTGTGGGCCTCTTCGTGAAGCGAAGGGCAATGCTGGGTTGTAGGAGGATGCACTGAAGTATGCAGATGCACGCGTGGGTCATCCCTCTTAGCGTTTGGGGATACTGAAATTTGTCGACAAGGCCAATCAAGGTGGACCCTACGAGTCCGTGGGGATACAAAAGGAGATGTATGGGTCACAGCGCTACGATGAAATAATTGATGTACTCATCCGCATACGGACTCTCCTGATCCAAGTGTCCGTCATAAGTGCCACATATGCGTGGAGCCTAACCTGATTGGATGGAACTCAGGGGAGAAATATGTTTCACCTGCACGGTCGGAGATGATCATCCAAGTAATCATTTACGGGGGTTTTTAAAACACGTCATTGACATCCTGACCAGTTGTCTGTGCGAAGGTCCGAGGCGAATAGATCATTCAAGCCGGACTCGCAACCCAAAGGACTGGTCTCCTCTGGCACGGAAGTTGGACGACAAAGCGTATTTTGGTAGCGGGAAAATATTCACATTCCGAATATGTGACGTTGCCGCGTGTGTGGCAAGGGGGGAGGAGTCGTTCCGGGATGTCAACTCGGTCAACCTGGTCTAGAAAATGGACCCATCGCTTTTGAACAAGGAGTATGGAAATTTCTGTGAGGTGGTTTGCAGAGAAGGACGACGAGGGGCATGAAGCAACACATGTCGCATCAACAGGACGATCAGCATGGTGTTAAACCAGTCACTCACAATGATGTACAAACCGTATGAAGCACCCACGGATCCACCGACTCATCTCGTGGGAGTAGTGTCTCCATCGGTCATTGGAGACCCCACAGACAATATCTGGATGACACGTGCCCAGACAGTACAAGAGCTTCTCGTCCTGAAAGTGATTCAACTTTATAATGCAATTGGAGCCCATACCTCGGTGACACACATTGTTGCCATTGACAGTCACTGGATACCATGCAGGAACTCGCAGGTGCCTTTGGGGCCTTTCATGAGACCACCACTGCCTTCGATCCCGACATCCTGCAGAAACCCTGACTAGCCTCGACGTGTAACGAAACAGTGGAAGACGCCACATACTCATTAATCGGTATCTTCAGGAGCGATATCAGGTCCCACTATAGTGGAGGTGCAGCGTTGAACGTCTCGCTGGAAGAGATCGTGACCCGTTCAAAAGACGTAACGGCGCTTGTACGGGTTAGCAGGTCTCCACCACAAACAACCGTCTCACTGCCACTCTCACCGTGTACAATTAAACGTCCCCTCCGTTCACTAATCACTTGCTATTCCTTCCATGCGATATCTTCGACGGAAAGAAGCCCAGGGCAAAAGATTTTCGAAACAGCCAATCAAACTGCTGTTGTGCTCCAGCATCAGGGATTGGCCATGCGGAATTAACATCCGACAGGTTCCCTTGGACAGAGCCGTGTCTCGTTCCTGTGTATCCATGGGCTCGCGATTTCCGTGATCCATTTGATGGCTTCACCTGGGGAAACCCGGATGATGGTGATGATTCCAATTCCGACGTAGTCTGAGGTTGGGACCGTGCCGACATCCGGATCGCATGCATTACAATCTGCCAGAGTTGGTGAAATTACCCGGGTGTCGCAGATACTTTTCTGTCTGTAATAGTCAGTTCATGCGCCATTGCTCGAGAAACAATCGGATGGAGAGTTTCAAACGGGTTGCTACCAAGCACTAGATCATTGCTTCGGGACTTGGACGCCACGTCAGGGATATCCGAACGGAAGTCCTGGAGACATTGTGACGTGGCCATTGGGTTCCGTCTCTTGTGTTCATACAACCGTATGTCATGGCCACTTTTCTTTCTTGCTTTTGCTTACAATCGTACTCTGCTCTGCTTAGTCATGTAGTTCTCAATAACCCAAGGTTCTCATATCCCATACTGCATTGTTGCGTGGAATACCACTGATATTTTCTATGCTACTAACGCATCCCATTGTCATGGTATACACGGGTTAGACTTCGAGTATCGAGCTTGATCTATAGCTGTCATCATATGTAGACTGCATTGCTTGGGGCCGCAATTCAATCCGATGGGCATGCAGTTTTTGCACTTTGAAACTGAAATTCTGCCTAGTGACCGAGACGTCTCGTAAGTACTTTACTGGCAAGAATGCACAAGCGCAGCTGATTCACCCGCTTATGTATGTGACACCAGAATTCAGTTGACATGGATGATGGGACGAGAGTAACATTCTGTGCCTCCCGTTCGAGAGGAACCGCCATGGAACATGCACTACAAATAGGGCTGGGGGGTGAAATCCTTCTCTCGAGTTCAGTTGGATTGGTAGACGAGAGAGAAAACATCTACTCTCATGCGACTCTCTAAATTCCACCTTAAAGCCAGAGGCCCGGTGGGAACTCGGCACCTTACACTACGGACTAGCATAGGCGACTTCGAGGAGCTTCTGGTCCTTTGTTCGTAACTCCTATTCCATCACTGCTAAACACGCCTCGCATCTCTGTAGAAAGGGAGTGAATTACTGTTGGTGTGAAAAGGTCATTTTCATCCCGTTCACTCCGTCCTAGATTATGTTCGTCGTTATCACACAGGTTGAGAGCCAATAGTTTTATTTCGCTACTCACCTCCTCTGCCGCCGCATCCTTCTGCGTGGTCTTTAATGAAGCGGGCTGGCACTGAGATTCCCCATTCCAAAGCCAGCCTCTACATACGATCATTACGAATGAAGATTCAGTCAGTTCACTAACTTACCATCCCAAGACGCGATGTCAAATACAATCAAGCACTTGATAAATGTCCCGGCGTATGTGAAGAGGAGGCAAAATTCGAAGGGGGGGTCTGGTTTTGTAGTCGTGTACGGAACCTACGCGAGGCAATACAGCACAAATGCATAATCAACGTCAGCAGTGCATCATCAATGACCAGCTGGATCAATGAACACTCACGAAGAGGGCACATAGATTAGTGAAACGAACATGGATTGCAAGAGCACTCCACCATTGATAATATATGGATGGATTCCAGCATAGTCGCCAACCCAATCCATCTACCTAGCTTGTCTACTGGCAGTGTACCATTTAACATTGAAGTATTCGGAATCGATGATGAGCTGGATGCACAATTCATGGTCGCGTCAAAACATTCTAGGTCCATCATTAAAAGCCTACGCCAACTAAGAGACACTAAATGAACTAGCCCATGCGCACTCATAATTCGTAATTATCAGGCCTCTTGGGCTTGGTTGTGTTGAAGCAGATGAGCCAGCTGGACATAGGTGTGGTGCGGCCGTGGAGAGAGGTAATAGACAATAAGTGTACAGTCAGTTATGACTGAGGTGTGACGGTTCCTAAAAGTGGTGACAGCGGCCACTTAGTCGGCGAAGCAGGCCAATTCAGTTGTGGATTATCATGACTTCCTCCCCCAAAAATGAATCTCTGATACCGCGACGAGTCGGTCCATTTCGGTATCTCTAATGGCCGTCGAGACGCACGGTATTTGGACTATACACGACAAGTGTGGTGGGAAGACAAATATTGACTTGCCGTTCCACGTCTTTCGGGCTGAGGCACCTTCCGCCGCTTGCTTCGCAGTAAACAAAAGGTCACACGAGCTCGTTGACGGGGGTTGCTGACACTAGTGCAAGCACCCACTTTCACAGACCTCAGAAAGATAATCATGGTAGCGAAGGGGTCGACAAGCGCCAGGCAGAGATATGGGCCAGGTCAGCTAGCTTCAAATGAGGCTGATCACCATCCGAGTGGACCTGTCGCGCGAGAGAATGGAAATCCTCGTGAGGAATACGAACCAACCAAAGGGAAGGGGTTGATCTATTTAGTGGCAACATTCGGTGATATCTGGATCCAATATGCATTGGCACGAGGCAACCTACAAAATAATGCAATAGCATCTATAGGTCGTCCTAGATGATGTACCTGCTTCTCGCAGACCTCGTGAATTACAATAGCCCACTAGGACGATATAAACGCATACCAGGCATTTGGAGCTAGTGTATGTTCAGTCTGCTGAGAGTCCGAGTCGGAGTGGCACGTCGTCGGACTTTGGCGGACAATTTGCGTCAGTTGTTGAATTACCTCTGGGACTCCTTCTGCCACCATCGTTCACTAAAGAAGTGGATGTACTACACTAACCTGCGAGCACCATACAAGATGGTGACGGAACCTTCCGCTTTCTCGCTAGTATGTTCCTAGGAGCTGTCTTACCAGGCCGCTTAGGTGATCTGAACAGCGTCTGTTCTATCACCAATGTGGCCTGGTAGGGGATCTTCTAACAAATTTTCATGAAATACTACACAGAAATTGACTAATAAGAATAATGAGATCCTGTTACGGGGACCTGCAACGAAGCTCAGGGGGCCTGCCTGATGATTATGAATCTGCACGGACCAGTTCATTCTATTTCAGGAGTAAGTCTAAGGTCAACGATCACTGGTCTCTCAGGCCTTCGCCACCACGGGATCCCCTATCGCACGATGGACCTAGAAGGATTCGAGATTTCTCACCATCGGCTTGACGCAGCCCCGAACCACGCAAGCAGGTCATTATCAATCCAGGACGCTTTGGAACGGATCGATGCTGAATGGCACGCTGCCAGCAGGCGAGCCAGGTGGATGGACCTACTTGGTGACTATGCCGGGACCGAGCCATTCCTCATCGATGGTAGAGTGCCATCGTAATCTACGTTTGTTTCACTAATTTATGTGCCCATTTCGTAGGGCATTCATTGATACAGCTAGTTATCGATGATCCACTGTTGTCTTTGGGAAAACCAAGTGGTGGGCATAGATGCTGCATTACTTTACGTGGCTCTGAGCATGACTATGAGATTAGACCCTTCCTTCCAGATTCTGCATGCCTTTCATATACTTGAACGTACACTGGGCGAATTCATCAAACGCTCCGCTGTGTTTGACGTCGTATTTTGGGATGGTGTGTTCTATGCAACTACTTATATTTCACCCTGAATTCTGGTAGAAACCCAACATCTTGCATTGAGGACCGGCGTGGGTGGCTTTGAGGAAGCATCCAGATCCCTTGCTCGAAAACTCCTACTCAATCACTTGCTAAAAATTCCTCAAATATCCGTACATCTCTTCTCTGGTCTTTCCGACCCAAGATGGAGGGAATTCCAGCTCTTGCGAAAAGTAAGTCTATATTGACTCCTCATTTTCACCATGGTTCATATTCTACCAGCCTATGTTCGCCCTGATCAACGATGGAGGCACAGATCAAGAATTAACAGATTATTACGCCGCCCACCGCCTCCTCTGCCACCGTGTCTTTCTATGCGATCTTTTATCGAGTGGCCTGGCGCTTGCACTCTTGGCTGGGGCTGAGTTCCATCACTCCAAGGTGCAGTCTTTGCACGTGATTATCACGAGGGGAAACTCAGATTTCTGATTAAACAGGTGCTTTCTTTTGTCTACGAGTCGAGATCACGTCGAGCAGACGATTTCATTACCGCCCCTGTTCGTGGCGTATGTTCCACAGCGGCTCTTCTTCTCAAAAGCAAGGGTGTCACTCCTATACCGTCGTGCACATCGACTAAGCGCTTCCCAATATCGCGAACAATTACAACTGAGGATGTCGTTTTAGAGGTGGCATCTCTGATACGATTTCCTCATCCTAAAGAAAAAGCTCTTTTCTCTGCATTCCTCATTCATCTGGTGTTGCTCCCCCATCTTTCGGTGCAAGACCGGGCCAGAAGGCTGGAACCTACGCAAGATAAATTCAAACGTCAGCTCGCATCGAATTTCCTCCCAACCGTTTTCCGTGCCGTGGAGGTAGCAATAACATCATTGAATACAACCATCGTTATTGATGTAAGGGTGTTCATCGCGCTCGTTCGGTTCCTGGCAGAAAACAGCACACTCTCGGCGCAAGATGTGTTCGGGAATGATATCGCCAAAATCATCAAGAATAAACTATCTTCATTCATCGTTCCAATTCCAGTATTTTCTCAATTCACTGCAGAATTTCTTCCCCTTTCGGCATGTGTCTATCCGTCTACGGGGAACAGGCTCGGATTACTTCCTTTCAGTAACAGGGTTTTCGACGATGAGCTCGCGCTTATCCATAGTTCCACAGGTGACAGCGATATAGGAGCCCATCGAGTCGACGGAGCGGAAAAAGACGAGGGAATTGAAGGAGGTGAAGAGTCCGACACCGACGAGTGGGACATCAATGATAAAGAGGATAGTGAAGAAGAGACGAGTGTCCTCCAGCTTCCCCTCGATGTACCGAGGGCAGACTATTTCGATGACGGCATTCTCTTTAACGACACCCGACACTGGCACAACCACAAAAAGCCATTGTTGCCGAGGTACCTCGGAGGTGAGGCGTCGACTACAAACGCGACGAAGTGGCAATGGACGAAGAAGCTTCGTGCTGACCAACGGTTTATGAAAACGTTGCACGATCAGGCTGCGACGTTGACGGGTGCATCAGGTGCAGCGCTTCATCAGATCAAGATACCACCGATTGGTAAGACATCAAATCTACGTCCATCCAAGGTCTCTGCATCCGTATTCCCATCTACTCACCATAAACTGAAATGCACACACCCACAGAAACAGAGCTATACACGTTTCGCTGGTTCCAAACATACACAGAAACAATCTAAGGCCGACGCTATTCGGGAACAAAATTTAGCGCAAAAAAACCGAAAGCAGTTTGCAGAGTCGATATTGTGGTTGACGGAGCGCATCCATCATCTAGACTTGGAGACTTCGGCGTCTTCAGTGGAAAAGTCCCTTGCGGGATTGAGGCGCAATCCAAGGTCCCACGTGCCGCCTGTTGCGACCGAGCTGGCGCTATATGACCTCCATCGCTTGTTCCAACGCTGGATCTTAGATCCAGGACGTGAGTCGGCCACAGTCCGTGACAGACATGGCGTCACGGCACTCTGTACGATCAAGGACATCCTCGAGGTCAACTATATGTCGAGTGACATCCGAAAGTGCATACAAGATGTCCTCAGCGTCCTCGGTCTTTCTGCTTACACAAGTACACTCGTGAACGGTTCTGCGACACAGGAAGACCGTCCACTCACTTTCAAATTCGTCAAGTTGGTCGAGCCGAGAACACATGAACCACTGTATGCGTTCATGCGCATCAAGGAACATCCGATCGAGTGGCAGTTGCGTGTTTTTGGCGAGTACATGGATCGGAGTATGGACAGCCAACCCGATCCGCGAGTCTCGTTCAAACCGGATGCATGGCAGAGACAGGTCCTGGACGCGATTGATGATAATAAGTCCCTCCTTGTTGTCGGTGCGTCATAATCAGACTCGGAGTCCGTTCGACGTGTATTGAATTAAGTATTTTAGCCCCAACTAGCGCGGGCAAAACGTTTATATCGTATTATGCGATGGAAAAGGTGCTTAGAGGGTCTGACGAAGGCGTGATCGTTTATGTCGCCCCCACGAAGGCACTCGTTTCACAAGTCGCTGCTGAGATATACGCGCGATTCAGCAAGGATCTGAATGGTCGTGAGTCCTTCCTTTGACTTTTCAAAGAATGTGACAAAACGCATTACGATACACAGGGAGTTGCTGGGCTATTCATACGAGAGATTATCGAATCCACGATCCTCAAAACTGCCAGATCCTCGTTACAGTTCCGGAGATGCTTGCTATCATGATGCTTTCGCCACCCTTGGCAAAGACGTGGACTCCTCGGGTGAAATAGTGAGTTGGTGAGAGCTATTTGATTGTGGTGACTCATGGTTTTATAGCATCATTCTCGATGAAATACATACAATCGGTCAGCAAGAGGGTGGGTCTGTATGGGAGCAAATCCTGTTGTTGGCTCCCTGCCCCATCATGTCAGCATTTGTTTTTGCGTCACGTTTGACCAATAGTGATACATTTGACCCCATACAGTGGTTTGTCCGCGACAGTCGGAGCACCGCAGAAGTTCAATACATGGCTCGAAGCTGTTCAGAAAGCAGGCGGCTTCCAGCACACCTTTGTCCATCACCCACATCGATATTCTCACCTCCGCAAGTTCTTCTATAACATATATCGAGAACCGAGTAGTACGTTCGAATCGATCTCCACGTACAAATACACCGGACGGATGCAGTACATTCATCCGATCGCGATGCTCGCCTTCGGTCCAAGGTCCATCCCTTCCGACCTTACATTAGAAGCCTCGGATACATTGACGTTGTACCAGGCGCTGGTAGCGTATGGCGACATCCCACCATCGACGTTGGATCCACTGGATCCAGTAAAGTTCTTCCCCTCTGACAGACTCTTGCAACAGAAAGATGTGATCGCGTATGAATCAGCGCTCAAAGCATGTCTCGCACCCATGGTTGCCCAGTTCGATCCCCGTAACTCAGCGATGCCGTTGTACAAAGTCATTGCGGGCCTCGAAGATGATGCGTTGAGGCGGACGCCCACCGAGGCAATCAATACCCAGCCCAAGCGTGAGGCATTCAGGGAGAACTTGATTTATCTCGTTTGTGACCTTCACGCACAAGGTGATCTGGTAAGTTCTATTTGTTCAAGATTGCGTATACACAGCAGAGTCCTTTAACCACTCCCAATCACAGCCAGCAATTTTTTTCAATTTTGATCGGACGGACTGTGAGACCATGGCCGTCACCCTCTATCGCTTATTACTTGCCAAAGAAACCGAGTGGCGCGCCGCGAGCCCTGAATGGCAACGCAAACTGGCGCAGTACGAGGAATGGTTATCGAGGGCCAAAGATCGCGAGCGGGCAGCTGCCAGAGCGGCGAAGAACAGAGTAGATCCAGATGAAGCCATTGCAGAGACCGTGGAATGGCAAGCATCATTTAATCCCAATGCCCCACTGGCCCAGTTTTCATTTGCGGGTCAACATACATCGTATACACAAAGTATGCTCGAGGAGGAGTTGGAGGACCTGGGTCGGTGGACGTCGACGCCTAAGTGGGCACACGTTTGCTTGAGACGGGGAATTGCAGTGCATCATTCTGGCATGAATAAGCGCTACAGGACGATCGTGGAAAGGTTGGCAAGGCTTACGTTTAGTTCGTGCTTCTGAATCACTGAGACGATCTGATAGCCTATTTCGCCGAGGATTTATTCGTGTTATATTTGCAACAGGTCATTCCATCCATGAGGTTTCGAGGTGAGAGACTAACAGAGAGTCTCACAGGCACACTTGCACTCGGTATCAATGCGCCAACGAAGACATCGGTCTTTTGTGGTGATTCGCCATTCTTAACAGCGCTCATGGTGCGTTTCCAATGAATAGATCCTCGCGAGATTATGAAGATAGCCTTCTTCAGTATCGACAATGCGCCGGTCGTGCTGGGAGACGCGGATACGATCTTCTCGGAAAGGTTGTGTTCTATGGTCTCCCCATAGACCGAGTGCAACGCTTGACGTTGTCCAAGTTGCCATCCCTCGGCGCTAACTTCCCAGTGACGTCCACGCTCATTCTTCGTCTCTTCAACCTCCTCGAGGGTTCCGGGTACGCACCTGCTGCAGTGAATGCTGTCCAACGCTTGTTCCGTCTTCCTCAAGTCAGCTTCGGCTCTGAAGAGGGAAAACACCAACTCCTACATCACCTTCGATTCAGTATTGATTACCTCCGACGCGCACGTCTGCTAGACGAACACGGCCGGCCATTCAACCTCTTTGGGATCGCCTCTCATCTGTATTACACAGAACCAAGCAACTTTGCGCTCGTCACGTTGCTCAGACATGGCGTCCTTCACCGGATCTGCGCACAGTCCAGTATTATTCAGGCCAAGCGAGATCTGATCCTGCTCATGAGTCACCTATTTGGAAGACGGTATCTGCCGGCATCATATCTCAAAGATAGTAATTTGGCAGAAATAGTTAAGACGTCGGCGTCGAGAGTGATCTTACCTCCCTTGTTGGACGATGCTCGGCGCGTGCTTGAAGCACATGAGGAAGAGATTCTCCGGATCTTTACGGGGTATGCAATCACGTACGGCTCCCAGTACAGCGCAGAGCTAGGTCCCGACACCCACCTCCCTCTGAGTGGTACCAAGCTTGGAGGACCACCCACACCCCATACGTCTGCACGTTTCAAGACATGGTTGAACGAAACTGCGTTAAAGGTTGTTGCAAGATCGCTCTTCGTTGCAAACTCGGGGCACGACGATCAGTTTGAGAGTGTGGCAGATTTGGCAAGGACGGCAAGGAGAGGGCTAAATCTAAACGAATACGCCATTCCTTCGTTTGCACCTATCCTTGCGATGCCCGCGCAGAGCCAGCAGCCCGACTGGAATAATGACGAAAGTGGCAATCGAAGCTCGGGGGACCCTCGCGCTAAGCTCCGCACCGACACGCGTGGTTTTACCCTCAACGCATACATTCTCGATTTTTACACACACGGCCAGACACAGGCGTTGAGCGACGCCAATGCGATACGGCGAGGCGATGTTTGGTTCGTGTTACAAGAGTTTGCTCTGACACTAATGACGGTGCGTGGGGTGTTGGAACAATTGATTATGCGGAAGCAGGAGCAAGTGGATGTGAGGGAGGGAGAGGGTACTAGTGGGGATCAGGATGAGGGCGACTCAGAGGATTTGGATAGCGGGTTTGTTGGCATGGGTGATCCAACGGAAAAGGACGAGGGAGAAGATGGGGATGAGGGAGAGAAGCAGAGTGTACAGGTGGGGGGCCAAACAAAACCCAGCTGGGTGGCAGACAGGGACTGGAGAGTACTCGAGGTGGTGCACGATGTGACGGAAGAGTTTGGTGAAAAGTTCAAGGCTATCTGGGCGTGAGTGTCGTTGAAACTTGGTCGCGCAAGACGAGTCCGTCGTCTGTTGTACAAGTTAACACTCGCTCGGGTTGTGGCGTACTCGCGTTCATATAAGTAATCGCATCTCTTCCAATAAAGCCTCTACATCCGTCGGACGAGATTACACTTGTCGACATGTCGCCACATCTCCTGCAACCTCTGTGGACTGTAGCACGGGAAAGCAGGGACTGGCAGCTTCTCCGAAATCACATTGCAGTCTGTGAAACACTCTCGCACCATTTTGTGTCTGCAGTGAGCACAGTCCAAGTACACGTCACCCTCCATGATCTGGATCCATCCCAGATGACACCCAGTCCATCTGCTATGCGTTGATGTCCTTACCACGTTCGTCCCCTCTTGTGGGAGAAGAGCCTGACCACGGATAAATCCAGTGTTCTTGGCGTGGTACAGGGCTCCGGCGAGTCATTATGGCGCCGGCTGCATATGCAGTCTCACAGGTACCATATTTATTGTGTCTTTGCTCTCCGATGTTCACTGAATTGACAGTGTTGAAGGTAGCGGTGCCCGGCAAATTAGAGATTCACGCCGGGTACTTTGCGTTCGTCAGACTTGGTGTCACACTGATAGGTAGTGATGGTAAATCGCTGCAAAGGCTGGCGAGAGTGCCATCCAGGTGGTGAAACTTGACTGGCTGAATGTAGCTGCACAAATCAGGGTACCTGGCGGTATCGAGAAGTCCCCGTGGTGACTTGGTCTCCATGGACGATATTAGCAACGTGAGTGATTTCCCTTTGCTAATGAAACATGTTGACGATTTTTCACAACCGCGTGTAACCTATGGGCTTTATCCAGTACCACGGGGTACATGCTGGCTTTTTACGTCCTTGTGGTTGCTGAAATGTATGCGAATGTGTGCCTCGCCAAAAATATTCCAAGCCCCCTTGCTACCCTTACAAGCCTCGGCACATACAAAAAGTACAACTGAACGGGTGCTGATGTTGGTCAATGTTGACATGCGGCGCTTCATATCAATATTACATGATGTCAGTGCCCCAAAGTCAGCCAACACCCAGGAGAGTTCCACCCGAGTGTTCATACCGTCATGTGCTCCTCCAGGCCAAGAGTAATGGGCCCCAGTGTTCTGATGGAAATACATGGTCCAGGTGGTTGCACATGCCGCATGACCGCGAACGCAAAATCGGTGCGAGTCAACAGGTACGGATGAGGTCCTGGTGATTTTAGAGGCACTATAAAAGATGTGTGAGGCAAGCTCAATTCTCTTCGTTTACGAAGCACTCCACAGCATTCGTTCCTAAAATGAAGTTTCTCGCTTCACTCGCTTTAGCTCTAGCTGTTGCTCAGGCAACTCCGGTCAAGCGTGCCGATCCTCAAGGCATTGACGTCTCTAGCTACCAGCCCAACATTAACTGGAATACTGTGAAAAGCAACGGGATTCAGTTCGCATACATCAAGGCTACTGAAGGGACATGTTCGGTTATTTAGTTTGCACCTCTTGTCTGTGTGCTGATTATCCTGCTGTTTTCAGCCTACATCTCGCCCACTTTCAACTCTCAATATACTGGTGCCACAAACGCCGGGCTCATCCGCGGGAGCTACCACTTTGCGCGCCCGGATATATCCTCGGGTGCTACTCAGGCTAATTACTTCTTGGCCCACGGAGGTCAGAGAGCCCCTTTGTGTAGTGTCGTCATCTAAATGTTTTGTTAGGTGGCTGGTCTGCAGATGGGATTACTCTTCCTGGAGCATTGGACATCGAATGTAGGCCTTTCCTATTATCATTGGTATCGAGGGCTGATCCACAGATAGACAACCCTTACGGTGCCGAGTGTTACGGCTTGACAGCTTCACAAATGGTTACATGGCTTGAGGATTTCTCTAACACATACCATTCTCACACGACCCGGTAACGAAATGACCCTCCTACTATATGTCCCGGATCTGACTATTCAATTTTTCAGTTACCCAGGTGATCTATCCTTTGATTGATGTGCATCATAGCTTGCTAACACTAGTTGTCTAGTCATCTATACAACAACTGACTGGTGGAAGACTTGCACTGGAAACAGCGCCTCATTCGGCTCTAACAATCCTCTGTGGATTGCGTCCTGGGGATCTAGTATTGGTACCCTTCCTGCGGGATGGTCGTACACTTCCTTCTGGCAGTATGCTGATTCTGGCCCGAACCCTGGTGATGCTGATCTATGGAATGGTGACTACGCTGGTCTGCAGAGGTATGTTTACTTTTCGACTCAGCGGAGATTCGAGTGACATCTTAATTTCACCTGTACGCTCTAAAATAGAATGGCTCGCGGTTCTTAAAGGTCAAAATTCGCGACTCGTTTTTCTTCTTCTTCTTTTTTTTTTGGTTAGCATGATTGTGTAGTCATTCTTGCTACAGGCAAGAGTGACTCATCATGTAGTATTTCAACATGAATGTACTTGAATGGATGGTAAGTCGCAAGTTCATAGTAAGAGGTCGCGGAACCCCGGATTGACAAACGAGAACGGATAAAGATTGCTGGCTCGTTCGGTGTGTGGAACAGCTTGACATGTCACTCTAATCCTTTCTCAAAACAATTCGATGATACCAAGCGTTGCTCGTGATGGCAGACACGATCTGACTTCCAGTTGCACGTCTGTGTCAAATCTAAATAAAGGGCAACAATGTCCACTACATGCATGTTAACTAGTGTAGATAAAAAGAGGAGTAAAAGCTCACCTCAGCCATGGTCCAAAGGAATGGAGGATGATTGAGAAAGAAATGAGATGAAGAATTAACTAAATACTCATGGTCGGAGACCCGATAGCTCCGGACTAACTCCGGAACAGGAGTGAGACAAGTGTAAGAAAGAAAAAAAAAAAGTACTCCGGAGATTTCCGGAGTTGAACGAGATCACGTCGGAGTTATGGGGTTTTGACAGTCTGTTCTCGCCTTCTAGTCCCAGCAACGTGTGCACTTCCGTGATTTGATGTCTGGCGCTCAGTCTTGTTGGGGTGGGTCTCCAGAAAGTTAGTCCATTGCTGGATGTCCAGGGAAAGAATGTTCTCAGAGATGAATAGGATAGCATCCAGATTCCGACAGGCTACTAAGGAATGTCCTACCAGTTTATCAAATAATCTTGCTGTAACCAGTGTACCCGTGGGTTTACGGGTGCGGATACGAGTACGGGAATGAGTGTGTTGATTGAGCAAGCGCGCACGCAGTAGTAAACGCCAGCATCATCAATCCGTGCGCCATGTGGGATAGTCCGTGAGCTCATGGATCTGTCAGATTTAATACCCCGCAGACACCATACCGCATGGTGCATGCATCCTTTATGTCGAACAGGTAGTCTATTTCATTCTCTTTTTAAATACAAAATCACTATAAAGTAGTTACCTTTGGCTGCGAGCACCTCAGTCCGTTGTTTATTCGCACGACTGAGTGTGTCCTGTTAGTTATGCACTGTATTATCTGTCGGCAGCAAATTCCTTCAGGGTGCTGGTAATTAAAAGGACGCTGTGCAGAGCTTAAGTGGAACTATGAGAACCTCAGTAGGTGTCAAGCTGCTGATATCAGGAGTAGCACACATGAGAACTTTGGTAGGTTAGTACCATAGCAAATGCCTAGGAAGATAGGGCCTACCCTCAGTAGGTGTAGGACATAAACCAGAGAGTGGTAGTGCACTTAGCTTACGTAACAATTAACAAAAATGGAAGTCTATGGTATTTACAATAAAGGTACCGGCGGGCATATCCGCGCAAGATTCCAATGTTACGGGGTGCAAACTGGCTTATATTCATGTAGCTATTAAAACGTATGTGAATATTCGCCTCACCAAAATTAGTAGTCTAATCCCCATTGTCATCCTCAGGAATAGGATCCCATAAACCTTGGCTCATTCAAGGAGCAGCTTAACGAAGGGTAGTGTAAGCCGTTAATGACATACGGTGCTTCATATCAATGACATGATGCCAGTGCCCAAAGTCAGCCAACATATAGAGGATTTTCCACTCGACGGAAGTTTCCACCATCATGTACTTTTCCGGGCGAAGGCTAATGGGCCTAGTATACCCGTGGATCCTGCCCGGTGTTCTCATGAATTCTATTCTAAACACACAGTTCACTTGGTTGCAGACGCCGCATGACCACAAACTCGAAATCGGTGCGAGTCAATGGGTTCGGAAAAGGCCTTGTTTATCCAAGAGCCCCCATAAAATACGTGTGGTGGACTCATTCCTCTCCGTTTACGAACCACTCCACAGTACTCGCTCCTACAATGAAGTTTCTCGCTTCGCTCGCTTTAGCTCTAGTTGTTGCTCAAGCAACTCCGGTCAAGCGTGCCGATCCTCAGGGCATTGACGTCTCTAGCTATCAGCCCAACATCGACTGGAGTACTGTCGCCAGCAATGGGATCCAGTTCGCATACATCAAGGCTACTGAAGGGACATGTTCGACCGTTTAACTTATCTTTCTTGTCTGTGTGCTGAGTTATGTTGCCGTTTCAGCCTACACCTCGCCCACTTTCAGCTCTCAGTATACTGGGGCTGCGAATGCCGGACTCATCCGCGGGAGCTACCACTTTGCGCGCCCGGATATATCCTCGGGTGCTACTCAGGCTAGTTATTTTTTAGCCAACGGAGGTCAGAGAGCCCCTTTGTGTAGTGTCGCCATCTAAATGTTTTGTTAGGTGGCTGGTCTGCAGATGGGATTACTCTTCCCGGAGCATTGGACATCGAATGTAGGCCTTTCCTATTATCATTGGTATCGAGGGCTGATCCACAGATAGACAACCCTTATGGTGCCGAGTGTTACGGCTTGACAGCTTCACAAATGGTTTCATGGATTGCCGATTTCTCAAACACATACTATTCTCAAACGACCCGGTAATGAAATTTCACATTTGTTATAATAATGGATCTGACTATTTTTGTTCAGTTACCCAGGTGATCTATCCTCTTGCTGGTGTGCATCTCAGGTTACTAACGCTAATGACCTAGTTATCTATACCACAACTGACTGGTGGACGACTTGCACTGGAAATAGCGCTTCATTTGGCTCTACCAATCCTCTGTGGATTGCGTCCTGGGGATCTAGTATTGGTACCCTTCCTGCGGGATGGTCGTACACTTCCTTCTGGCAGTATGCTGACTCGGGCCCGAACCCTGGTGATGCTGATCTCTGGAATGGTGACTACGCTGGTCTGCAGAGGTACGCTTACCTTACGACTCAGCGGGGATTTGAATGACATCTAAATTTCACCTGAACGCTTCAAAATAGCATGGCTCTTGGCTCCTAAAGGTCGGAATTGGCGAGATTTTCTCTCTATGGCCAGCGTGTCTATGTAGTCATTCTTGCGATGGAAAAAGAGTAAACGAATCACAGTGTATAGGGGGGTTGCCTGAATGAATACGATGTTGCAAATTAATGTTCAGGTCGCGGATAACCGACAGATAAGACCATGTTGAAGGGAGCATAGGGTTGCTGGTTCGTTCGGTGTATGGCGGCATAGATCCTTTCGAGCTCGATCGCCGTTCCAATTTTTCGTCATAACAACTCGATGTCTCGTCCCTGATGGCAGAAACGGCAAAAAAAAAGTATGATTTGGTGATTAGGGGTATTACGAGGCCGCCTTTACAACCGAAAAAGTCACTCTTGATCTCAGGGTGATTAACTCGTCTAATAGCCCCGACTAATGAGTGCTTGCTTGAACGTCGTATACACGACGTGGTCGTCAGATTAACATACATGAGCACGACAGCTACAGATGAAGATGATATACCTTTTATGTCATGGCACATAGAGTGCGTTCAAAATGTGACAGGATATCATGATGATGATAGATCAAGGTGAAACCCAAACCCAATACCCTCTGGCATACTTACCCAAGCGAAATCATTGGAGAGCACCAATTCACGGATGTACAAGAACAAAGCGCGACTCTGTCAACGAGAGACTATCTGACGTCCAAAAATCCGCACGGCCAGTCCCTTGTACATACCTAAGCATGATAATTATTCTCTCGGCTACTTCCAAAATATCGTTTGACGAAGACTTGCCAGTTAATACAAGCACTGTTAGGTCGTCCGACTGGGCCACGATCTCCTGCAGCATGTGGCCCAGTGCTACGTCACCTTCTCCATAGGGTGGTCAGGTATCATTCTTGAAAATGCCGATTATCGAGTGTGCGATGTCTTCTTCCACTGTCGAGGTAAGTCGCAGTATCGGTCGGATGCTGAGATTGTCGGGATTAACGGCGGTGATCTCCCGGAGAACCTTCGTAGCTGGAGCGAGTGCCACCAGAATATCTGTTCCAGGTGCGATGAAAGAATTAGATCGCCCTCGCTGTGAGAAGCTCTTGAGCCGTTCATGCACGTGTCATCCATACATCCATCGTGGGAACCCAATTGGCCAATGGAGGCTTCACATGTGAAGAAGGGCGAGTGTCGCCGCAGATGCCTCACATCATTTGCATATCGTTGTGAGTGGCTGGTTCAACACTGCTCTGATCGTCTTGTCAATACAATACGTGTCGCTCCACGCCCACCTATACCCCTCCCTGCGAACCACTACAGAAATTCCGTAGTTCCTCGTTCAGTAGTGATGAATTCAGTTTCCGGACCGGATATTCCCCCACAACTTGAAGGGACTACCCATCTTCCAACTCCTGCTTCATGAAGATAACTCATTCTTTGTATTCCGGTTCCGACTTGAATGTGTCCATTCTCCCGTGTCCGTCAATAAGCGCAGGTTGACGTATCTTGAGTACCCCGCGAACGATGCTGTCGATTGTCGTCTCCGACCGGGCGAGCGAAACATATTTTTTTCCTAGTCCCGTGCAATCAAGTCACAACGCCATCTTCATCTGCATAAGATGACACGTACTGCGGACATCCGGATTGGGGCACTCCCCGGTGAGAGAAAGTGTACAGGTGAACGCATCAATTGCTTCATTGTAGCGCTTCAAGCCGTGTAGTGCCACATGCATCTATTCGCTTGCATCCCAACAGACTTCTAAGCTCAGCCTTGACTGCCTGTGTGGGTGAATCTCTGGATCGCCACATGCTAAGAGGTAAGATTCATACGCTGCTTCATCTGAATCCACAGACTGGGACATTGTACTGTCCTTGTCTTCTAATAGCTTGACACATTCACGAAGTCGCAGCCCAATCGTGAGAGCAAGTATACTGAAACCTCGTCCAAAAAAGGCTTAAGCAGATTTGTTTTATCTGTACAAGCCATCAAAGGAGTGAGATTACTGGCAGATAAAGACCTGCTTGCAATGGGACATCTTCCGGCCCACACGTGAGCAAATCTGCCGCTCATTCGTGGTCCCCTTTCAATAGAATTCCTCCAAGTAGGAGGAATATTTAGGCCTATTCATCATATTCAGATTCTTAATAGCACTTCAGTATTGACGTACTTGAATTGTAAATAATAACATGTCCTTTACTATACCGATCAAACCACCTACGTGTGAAAGGACATTATCGTGTTTTGCGCATCCAAACGCAACGATTAGCTGAGTGAAACAAAATATCAGCACACACCGCGATGAGGACAACACTTGCAAACCTTTATTAGTGAAAGGAATTCATTTTCAGTGGAGACCTACACTGAACACGAGGTCGAATACACGAGCGAGCAACCGACGCTCTTATTATCCCATCCAAGCCACAGCACATGTGATGTAAACAACCACGAGTCGCTCAAGCACGATAAGTTTGGTGTTTAAGAGTCAACACACGCTGGGAGAACAAACGATCTGAAGTCGCCACTTTTGCATCATTGGTGGTCGTGCATCAATGTTTTGAACGTGCCGTTCAACAGGACGATAGGCTAGGCCGTGTGCATGGCAAGAACGACTGGACTGATATCTTCCGTCAAGAATTCTTCTACGTGAGTCAAGACCCCCTGCGTCCATAATGTGAGTGCTGCATTGCTGATATACATGAACGATACATGAATGGCAGTTGGAGTACTTCAAGGAGAGGCGGAAGAATGTCAGGACAAGCGAGTTACTAATGCTTGAACATGCTCAGCATATGACGGATAAGAGGGAGTAGACCACTACCCACTGAATTCGACAAGACCTCAGAGCTGAGTACTCGTGAAGAAAGAGTCGGGAAGGATAACGAGGGTTCCACAAGGTGACCTACCCGTTTGCTTCGTCAGTCGCAAATGTAGTTGTCGTTGCCTAACAGCGCAACGATCCGAGTTGTGCTTGCGTACTTTGTTGGGGTGTCTATCCCGTAGTAGTTCCTCGAGTGGCGGTGCTGCCAGACGCCTCACTGACTTTCCTACACACACACTCTTCCACAATGGACCATTTCCCCGTGTCGGACTGTGCAGCTCCGGAGTACGTCGCCCCAGTGAACATAGTGACGGCAATCGAGTTACTGCTCCACGAGGAAGTCCTCAACTTCCTAGACTAGCTCTGGGCAGCAGAGGGACTCCAAGGCATCCTCCGAATTGCTCAAGTTGGTCGCGCGGATGCACCGCACGAACAGAGGGTGCGCGAAACCGAAAACGTCGCGGAACAACAGCATCCTACCACGAGCGTGGCCCACAAGCACGACCGAGAGCGACCCCTCTCCCCTGGCCACCCACCCCAACCTTACCTCTGCCTGACCAGCCCCGAAAGTGGCCATGACGGTTGACCACACGGCGAGAGTTCCATCTACCCTGGCATCCCGACCCTCGTAATACGCCACCGGGAGACTCGAAGCCCAGAGACACGTTCCCCTATGGTATTTCATCCGCGAGGGCCTTCGTGAGGCCATCTCGAATGCGCGAAGAGCAGTGGAGCACGGCACGCTCACCATAGGAATCGCTGCCGAGGGCAACATCACCGCACGCGCAGCCAGCTCCTTTGCCGCCTCCAAGAACGCGAAGCCCGAACACCAGATAATTTACCCGGAGTTCACCTTCGCCAAAGCCATTTCCTCAGCGCTATCCAACGTGCCAAATGGGGTGATGAGGCAGTAAGTTCTTTCAACCGGTCTTTCCACAACCTCGACAACCACATGCCTCGGGAAGAGGGACAACACGGAGAACGCGCCTTATTGCACTACCTCGCCAGGGTTCGCATCGACTGGCACGAAAAACTGGCATACAAGAAAGTTTACGACATCGCCACCATCAACGAGGAACCTACCAGCGAAGATCACCTGCTGACTGGATTCGCGTGATAGTCGCGCAAACATGGAGCAGGCGAATTTGGAACACTACAATCCGCTGCTGAAGCGGCAACCTCTCCCTGCCTACTGCCCCCTCCTACCTCCAACCGCTGCTTTCGCTACGTCACATGGCCACACGTACACATTACCACCAATTCCGCTGCTGCCACTGCACACCTTCCCACCTCCAACTGCTGCTGATTCCGCTACGCGACATGGCGATACGGACACATCACCATCCGCACTAAATCCAGCTCCCAAGCGAAGAGGCTAACTGGGCCTGCCGGGATGGCCCAATGGTCCTCTTAACGACCTTTAGCGAGCACATACTTGTCAACAACTCTCCCAGCTGCGGCCCTTCTTCACTTTCTGTTGGGGATGGACACCGACCCCTCATGCGCCAAATATTCCCGAACAAGCTCAGCAAACTGGCGAGAGCTGCGGGCCTCAGCCTAGTCACAGGTCACAGCGTCTGCATAGGTGCCACCTGGGAGTACTTGCTATGCGGAGTGCTCTTCGACATAAAGAGAATCGAGGGACGGTGAGCCAGCGTTGCTTTCTAGCTGTACCCGAGAAAGTACAATCAAATCCTCGCACTGTACATCCAAGCCGTCTCACCTGACACAGCGATCACAATCGCGTGCATCGCCATGCTGCCCGTCTGCCGACCTTAGCAAAGCAGTCCATGCTCTTCCTACAGTTGGGGAGCCGAGCGCATACCCCGGCGCGTCAGGACTTATTAACTGTGGGAAGTGCAGTTGACGTTCGACTCCCAGATTGCGACCAGACGGCGCTACGCGCCTTCACCCACACCACGCAGCCGCATCACCGCTTCTGTTCCCAACCAATCCACCAGTGAGCACACGAATGATTAGCAAAGAAACAGTATTAAATTAGAAGTGCGTAGCAACCTCCCAAAACGATAGTAAATCGTGTGCAGAGATGACGAAAGATTTTGACTTGAGGCTAGTGCAACGGAAGGCAAGTTCCCATCTAGAACGGACCATTAAGGACTTTCAAAGTTGAAAACGGGTGTCGTTTTCACTGCCGGTTTGGAAGTGGATTTGAGTGAGAATTCACTGAGCGAGGACCCTGCAGGAAATACTTGACTTCGCTATGCGGGACAGCAAAAAGTTGATAGTCGTCAGCTGACTAGGTGAGACATGATAGTGTTTTGTTGACGTCGAATGGGATGTGCGACACTGCTTGACTTTGCTATGCGCACCCAGTCTTCATTCATACGAAACTGAGCCTTCCGTGTGCCACGAGTGGCCTCCACTCCGGCCTCACAGAAAAGTCTGGTGTCAGTGCATACCTGGCTTCCTCATGATATGTGTAGTGTGTGTAACACATACTCATACTATCTTTTTATAACTTTACAAGTCGGATCACTTGGCCCTGAGGCCCATGGTGTTCGTGCATCTGTACGGAAAAGGCACCTGTGTTGTTCGGAGTAGCCAACTACTCAGTGGTCATACAGTCAAAGACGCGACATATATGGGTGAATCTCCTGGCATTGTTTGCATCTCCTACATCCTCCCTTCTGTCCAGGTCAGCTGCGCTATTGTAGAATAGTTTATTGTAATAGTGCGTTCACTAGGAAAGGTTAAAAATGGAATAGCAGGAGCACACAGTGAATCTACGAGTGATGTGCCGCTAAACTACAGACCTTTTCCTGTGGACTATCGGCATTCTCGAAAGCGCGTTGGCATGGTCTTTGTTCGTTTCCCGTTTTGATTCGAATCCTCTGTCCCCGTGCTTGCTGACTGTTCCCCCATCCAAACTCCCAAATGGCTTGTGGAGATTAATCAAGCGATAAGGCGCTTCTGTGCAGATTAGATTCGGGATGTCGTATAATTTTTGAGTCATCGCAACGCAGCCGTAATTCCGCTGCGGCTAACAGGACACGTCAATCTTCTTGTAGAAGCCTAAACCCTGACAAACGTCGGTTCAGCATGTGCAAGAGGAAGTCCAATACTATCCCATAACATGTCGATACACCATCGAATAGAAGCTTCCCTTTGGAGTCAAGGGGGATTAAATATCCTTATTAAAATATCGGAGTGACACGCAATGAAGTTTTTGCGTCAGGATTATGATAATGAATTGACTTTGTGGAACGGTGGATGGATTCACTTACGTGCACAATGACAGTCGAACGTGGTGCTTTTCCCGTGCCCCCTTTTCTCCTCATCTTACGACAAGATATTTTTTCTTTTTCTTCTGATATTTGAATGGGATGACGTGAGGGGGTTCTTCAGGAAGGGGTACATAAACTTCTTCACAGATCTCAGGCTACTCAGTAACTTCAATATCCACCTCAGGTCTTTGGTCTTAGCTCGTCTCGCAAATACACCTACGTATACAACGATGCAACTCATGAGGAGCTTCGCCATCCTTGTTCTTGCTGCTATTATGGCGTCTGCAAGGCCAGGAGTACACAAGCGCGCTGTACGTTGTTCCCCCCTTGCGGATAAAAAACAACCGTCGGTAACTAAGCTTTCTCCAAAAGGGGGTGATCGTCAACACCCGGTTTCCTAACTGCCCATCGACACTGATATCTTGCTCTGATCCTGGTAATCCTACCTTGTCTATGCCAATAGTTCTGCTGATACGAGCGTCCGACTATAGAATGCAACGGTCCTACGGTTGCCTCTGTCAGCGAGAGTGCGTGCATTAGTGGAACTTACCTTGGCTGTCTTTGCACTGCATAAGTCTCGGGGATTCATGCAGAGGAAAAACTAGATCGTCATTGGAAATTGTTGCGAGGTTATTACAAAGTGCTTCAATTCCTTCGTGTGTTCCCACTTCTTTCCTTTATTCTTCAACCGTTCGTATTATTGTAAGATGATTCATGATTTGACAAACTTGTCTCAGAAAAAAAAACGTCGTGCTTATTCTTCTACGCTCAGAGGAGACCAGTGTGTTCAGCCAATAACATGTGCATGTTTCGTGGGGCGCTAGGTTTCGGAATCGCGACGGTTCGTTATCTGTGCTTCCGTCACTGACTACACAATCATTGTCAGTAATCATTACCTGGGTTCACGGTGCACAAAGCCTAAACGTGAAGAACGCCAGGCTAGAATAAGGCATATGCCTCTGCAGTCAGAAAAGGTGGCCCTTGGTCTCAAGTGATCAACTTGCCTAATAGTCACTGCAAAAGACAATGTTTGGACAAAGACATTAACATATATGGCCGCAAGTAATTACATGTTGAAACTGCAGGATACTGGTAGTCACCAAGTATCCTACGGTAACTAATGATCCAATGTAGCTATTAGCTTATGTAGTCAGTAGATCGTAGGTAATCAACATATTCCAACATGATCCCCAACTAGAATTACTTTATACCTTGTGTTTTTATAATACTTGTAGTCACTAAGTATCCTAAGGTAACTAATGGTCCGACATGGTTACTAGCTTATGTAAGCGGTATAGCGTAGGCAATTTGCATATTCCAACAAATCCATCTTATTTGCAACACTTTATTGGCAGATACACCTTTATCTTAGCAAGTCCCAGAATTTTTGCTTTACCTCCAACCTTTACTAAGAGGCTCATGGTGCTGTTCCATGTTTGCCCCTTGTCCTTTATTACAAGGCTTACCTTTGATAGAGCCTTACCTTTGTTTTTAGTCATTTGCCTTTAAGGTCTATGCTAGTTTCTATCCAGGTCTAATGGGTTGCTGGCTGGGAGCATCATTATCTGACTTGGGCAGGGATAACTGGAGCAATTGGTAATGGAATTGGTACTTTCTCTTAGCTAGGAAGCTATTATAACCATTAGCAGCATTATCAAAGAAAACATGGGTTAAGATATAAATGGCCTGTTTGACAGGTAATTAGAGTTGCCAACCCTTCTGCATGTCCAAGTAACCAACAAAAATGGCATGTATGCCCTTAGTGTTAAGCTTTTGGCAGTCAGGAGCATTGTCAAGGACATATGCAGCATAGTCAAAGTCATGAAGATAAGAGATATCTATTGTTATGATTGGTCCCCTTTTATTTTCCTCTTTTGTCCTAGCTTCTGATTTTTGTGTGTTCTCAATACTTTCTTGTTGCATTCTGGAACCTTCAGACTTCCTTGTTTCAGAACATTCCTTTACTTGGCAGATATTACTTATAGTTTGCATTTATTGCATTTCATTCATTTTTACACAGATTACTTACTTAGCTTTAGTTATTCACTCTGACTCAGTCAACTGAGTCTGAACCTTATTTCTCTTAGTATAAGTAGCATATTTTGTCTCTTATGTTCCTTATACTACTTTTCCCTTATTCAATCTAGTCTTCTCTTAGAATGTTACAACTGTTATGCACCCTTCAAAGTGCAATCTGAAAAACAGCAACCACTGGTGAGTGACAGGCAACAATAATGACAAGAGGGCTTTTAGATACTAGTGGCCCCAGAACTAGGCTTGTAAATTTTAAAGGGGATAACCTGAATTAGCACCAGGGATCCTAGTGTTCAGGCCATAAGGAGAAGACAAGAAAAAGGGGAGTAAAGATACAAGTAATCAAGACTGGAGAGACTCCAGGTCTTGCCCACCCTGTATATATATTGCCAGGAGGCATAGTCTTGTATACAGGATAAGTAACCTACTATCTATGTAGCCAATAGCAGTAACCTCTCATACCTTCTTAAATAGAAAAGTGGGCATAGGGCATATGTATCAGAAGTGAGGCAATGGCCTTGTGAATCAAGGGATTAAGAAGAGAACCACAATCATAAGGATGTGGGAGAATGGAATGCATCAGGGTCAATGGATATGAATATGGCATGGCTGCCATAAGGCCAAAGAGATCCATCTGGATCTCTGCCACAGATCTGATTCTAATCTAGATCTGTCAGATCAGATATCATTGGTACAATCTAAGATCTTATCTGAGATCCAGCCACATTATATGATTAACCCATTAGCAGGGAATACTCTGATATAACAAATCAAACCTCAGCCTAGGGTTTATCCTTTTATGGCAGGAAAGTCCCACGGTCATGTGAGGAAACTGTCAATGTACAATGAGATTATAACAACAACTCTGGATTGTAAAGGTTAGATCTAGACTCAAAGAAGAGGAGGAACACTGGAAAGGAAACTCTAAAGGAGGCTTTGTAGAGGAGCAACCAAGAAGGGATTGACAAAGGAGAACTTAGAAGAAACTTATGCTCAAGCAACTGAGAACTAAATCTGAAAGGATTGGAATTCAAAGAAGTGCTAATAGCAAGATATGAAGTGATTAAGTCTGGAGAGACTTGACCATCCATACCTGCCCCTTATATATGGCTCAGAGTGATGCATGGACCAATTATACTAAGCCTACCCTAGATTATCTACTAGCTATGGACACCACTAGCAATAAGAGTGCACTATTAAATAAGAGAGGAGGAGGCATAAAGCAGATATGAAGGGATGAGGCAGTGGCCTCATGTATCAAGGGTTTAGAATGAAAAAGAAAAGAAGACTCATAATGGAAGATCAGAATAAATATGAGAATAAAGATCTCTGCCACAGATGTAATGAGATTATAGATGTAGATCTATTAGATTGCATCAAGATCTAGATTGGAAAGATCCATGGGCAGATCCTGGGAAGATCTCAGATCCATAATTACATGATCACTGATCATGAAGATACTCATAATAAATCAGACTCTAAGCTAGGGTTACCTGAAAAGAAGTATGGTTTTCATAATCACATGAGATGAAAGTGGTAGTTGCATAAGATATATAATACAGAACATCTGAGTCTTTTATCCTTACCCTTCCAAGAGAGTTCCAGCTTATGATCCTTTATTGGCAGGCATTACCTTTGTGTTTTTAACTAGTCCAGCATTCTAGTTTTGTTCTCAATCTTTACCCTGGCTCTTGCCTTAGGGCCTACATTAGTCCCTACCCAGGCCTAGCATAACAAAAGAAGTAGCATATCTACTTGCAGCTACTATTGCTGTAGTTTCATCAATATTTCATCCAAGACCCCTTTATTCCTTGACTTCCTCTGAAAAGAGCCTAGACCTTAATCCACAAAGAACCCTCTAGAATTTTCTGAAACAGAAGAACCTGCAGCCCACTACTATGGATCTAGACCAATAGCAAGAGGAAATTACCTTGGAGGGTACTCAAAACTGGGAAAGACAAAAGAATGGCAGCCTAGAGGAGGCACTAGAAAACAAGGTAAACAAGTAAACAAGTGCTTTAGACTGGGAAATGAGTCTATATCCTTGCCCTTTTATATATTGCTACAAAATATGCATGGACCAGGCCATAAGAAATACATAAGATAGCTGGTGTATAGAGAACAATGCTAAATAAGGAAATAGGGCAAAGGGAAAATAAATAGGAACCAATGGCAAATAGAGTGTAATTAGTAAAAGAAAGCAAGGCAAATGTAAAATATAACATTAGAGGGCTAGATTATAACATTAGAGAAAGTCTAGGCTATAATAAGGTAAAAGGTTATGGTATATAAGATGCAAAGGCTAGACCAGGCTAGGCCTATCCTCATGGCATGATAAGATATAAGATAAGATGAGATAAGATCAAAAAAAGCGGTAAAAGATAGCAAATAGTAAAAAGAACTTAGCTTAGAGTAAAAATAAAAAATAGCCTCTAGCTAAGTAGTGCCAGTGTATAACACCCATCACCTTAGCACTCCAGAAAAATACCTTTGAAATCTTTTTCTACCTTCCACCAAGGATCAAGAACAAAACTGTGTTCTTGTACATAAACTTTCTTCTTTTCTACAGATTTTTCAAAAACCTTTCCCCCTTTTCTATCTCTATTAGACAACATCCCCTTTTCTTTCTCACCTCAGTTTCATTCCTTTCCCCCACAATGTCCAACTTTTTATCTCCAGCTAAACCCACTGAACTTTAACTTGGTACTACTAAACACTTTATGTTATAATGCATATTTTTTATTCTCTTTATTTTTTCCATCTTTTCACTTTTCCTTTAACTCTTTACATTGTCACATTATGTGAACATGGTAACCCTTATCATTTCACACCTTCACACCTTTACACTTCACACTTCACATATCACAGGTCTAGACAGGTCTAGACAGTAACCACATATTTTATTGTTGCCTTATGTCTTGTCTTATGTATTTCTAGATCCCTGCTTCTTTATTGCCATTGGATGGCTTACTATACAGTAGTTTAGGGTAGGCCAGACCTACATGGTCCGTGTGCACTTTTGTAGCCTATATAAAGGGTTAGTGCTGCAGTATGGAGTTCTTCAGTCTTGTATACTTGAGTCTTGTGCTTTATACAAGTTCCTTGACTCTTTCTTTCCTATTCCTTTTGCCTAGTTCCCTGGCCTCTATCTCAAGCACAAGTTCATAGTTAGCACCCTCCAGGTGTTCTAGGTTATTGCTCAATATAAAAAATGCATTTTATTTTAATGGCAATCACAATATAGCAGAAGCTTGGCTGGACTCAGTCCAGTTTTACCTTTTTGTCAATGCCATGGTCTATAACTCTGACAAAAAGAAGATCATGTTTATTTTCTCCTACATGACTAATGGCCCTGCTCTTTCTTGGGTAATCACCTATTGTAAAATGAGCATTACAGAAACAGTGGTATTTATGGATTCTTATAGTAGCTTTATAAAGGCATTTAATGTCTCTTTCAAGAAACAAGATACTATCATGTCTGTAATCCACTGACTTGCCAACACACAAATGTGCCAGAACAAGAAAGACAAGTAAATCCCCTTTTTTACTGAATATACCATGGAGTTCCAGATCCATGTGGTTTTCACAAATATTAAGGATGATAATGCCCTTATTGCTTACTACAAAGCTGAAATTCCTCTCTGGCTCTTTTATTGAATTCAAAACCTTGACAAAATCCCTGGTACTATAGAAGAATGATACAAGAAAGCAATCTGCTTTTAGAAAACCTTGAAACATGCCAAGCTCACTAAGCTGTGTTATAAGAACCCACAGGCCTGTGTCTGAATCTCCAATACTTCCTTTATGACACCTCTGACTGAAAAAGATCTAAATGCTATAAATGTAGATTTCATAAAAATAGGTAAACTAACTCCCCAGAAATAAGAATAATGCTTCAAACTTGATCTCTGCTTTCAATGCTAAAAATCCAGACACAAAACCACTACCTGCTCCAGTAACCATACCTTTACATCTACTACCAGCTCTACTATAATTCTCAAGAAGTCCATTAAAAGGATTGCTATCAAAGAAAATATAGCAAGAATTAAAGAGGTTAATAATAAAGAACCTAAAGTGGGTAGAGTTGGGTTGGATTTTTGAAATGGAGCACTTCAATTATGCAAGGTGCTCCCTCCCTTTCTTGCACACCTGTTTTTATATTCTTGTCTAGGGAATTTATAAGAATCTTAATACAAGTCTTCTTTTCCTTGTGTCCAAGATTAGTCATAGATATTTCTACTCTAGTTAATAGTGGAGCATAAATTGACTGTATTAACTGGGAGTTTATCTTCCATCTATTATATTTCAGATCACCATATCCACTCTGCAACATTTCTGATGCAATTCCAGTTGGAGATTACTCTTAAGCTATATGCTGGCTATTTTCATTTACCTTATTTCCTATCTATCTAATGATACTTACAAATTTCTCATATATTCTCTGTTATCCTTTAGTTTTATCCTGGCATAACATTGTCAGTGTCATACCAGACACCTTCATTTGTATTCAGATTGCACTGACACCTGCTTTCACTTCTGCAACAACTCCTGTCTTATTTTCTTCCCCTTGTTAGATAATCTGCTTTTCCATGGTATAAGTACTACAGCTCTGTATCTTGTACTCCAGTTTGAATATTAACATAACTTAGTGTTCTTTTCCTCTGTATTCAACTCCTTTCCCAATCTCATAAGCAGGCCATATACCCTTATTTTTTTAAACCCAAGTCTCTATGACTTACATTGATCCTCTAATCCTCTCTGAAATTTGGAGCACTGGGACTAGTGCAAAGGCACACCACATACAGTGAAGTCAAGCCCCACTAGACTATTATTCTGGAGAGATCTGGAATAGATCCAGAGTATGTTCTTGTTTAATACTATCACAAGTTTCCTACCACCTGACTTTTCACTTTTATCAATATTTGCAATGTTAGTGTTATGTACTCAGCAAACACTGATGGTTCTCTCATATAACCATGGGACTTGCCTGCCTTACAAGGATAAACCCTAGGCTTAGGTTTGATTTATATATCAGAGTTATTCTCACTCATGGGTTAGTCACATGATGTGGCTGGATCTCAGATGAGATCTTAGATCAATATCAATAATATCTGATCTTACAGATTTAGATTAGGATCTGATCTATGGCTGCTATGGTGCAAGCCTAACACATGGTCTTATATGATCATGAGAGACTCAGAAAGCATGTGATGCAGGTCATGTGACCAGGAGCACATGATTGTGCGAACGAGTTGCCTCATAAGGCAAGCCCTAGACTAAGGTTAGAGTCCACTTAAGAGTATTTCCTGCACTAAGGTTTAGAACATGTGACGAGGCTGGATCTCCAATGGAATCTTAGATCTATCCAATAATATCTCTAATGGAGATTAGGATCTGGATCTGTGGCAGAGATCAATACAATCTTCTTGGCCTCATGGTGGCCATGTCTTCTCTGGATCTGAGACCAGTGCACTTCCATTTCACCCACATCTTGAAATGGCTAATACTGAACTGTTGCTAAAAACTGATGACTTGTCCTAGTGATTGCATTCTGACTCAAGAGACTGGGTTTTAGCTAGACCCCAGTGGAACTAGGCAAGAGGATAAAAGAGAAGGGTCAAGGACTTGTATAAAGCCTAAGGCTCAAGTGCACAAGACTGGGGAATTTCAGCTTGAGCCAGCCTCCTTTATATATGCTACAGATGTGTGCATGGACCATGTAAATGGCTCCGGCCCTAACTATGCTACAGTCAGCTGACCAATGGCAATAAAGGAGTAAGTACCATAGCAGTTCCATGAGGAAGCTGCCAGGCAATGATGTCATGGTCTAGGCTGTGATATGT
>JBBPJW010000250.1:0-40917 GCA_038088935.1 Pulveroboletus aff. viridisquamosus
CTCTTGTATAAACCCAGGGGCCAGGCAGTAAGCGAGAGCTGAAGAGGGATCTGCTAGGATCAGGTCTTAGATCACCACTGTAGGTTCTAGCCTAGAGGTCAAGAGAGCAAGACTAAGGAAACCTCAGCTTGCACCCCCTGCCTTATATATTGTCAAGACTAAGGGTCTACCCTAAATAGTGCTATCTTTGGTCACCAATAGCTAAAGTAGCTCTTGCCCCTAAATAGATATATGAGAGAGAACATGGGGTGGCAATGAGGAGTGAGGCAGTAGCCTCATGGATCAAGGGATAAGAATGGAAGAGGAACCACACCATGAGGATGTGGGAGAATGGAAGCGCACAGGAAATGATCAATGAAAGCAGCAAGGCTACCTGAAGGCCAAGGAAATCCAATCTGGATCTCTGCCACAGATCAGATCCTAATCTAGATCATAAGATCAGATATCATTGGAAGATCTGGATCTCATCTGAGATCTGCCACATCATGTGACCAATACCTTTGTGCAAGGAATACTCTGAATAAAGGAATAGGACTTAGACCATAGCCTAGGGTTTGCCTTGTATGACAACTCATTTGCACGATCACATGCAACTGATCTCATGACCAGCGCATCACATGCTCTAGGGTTCCCATGGTCACGTGAGACTGCTGTGTTAGGCTTGAGCCGTAACAGGATGGATTCCATCCAGTTTTACCTCTTCATTAACCAATTGGTTTACAACATAAATAAGAAGCAAATTGTCTTTGCTCTCTCTTATGTCATCAAGAGCTCCACCCAATCTTGGGCCACCATCTACCAGAAACAATGTATTAAAGGAACCTCAGTAACCATGGGCTCCTTCACTGACTTAATCACTACCTTCTTGGTAGCATTTCAGAACCAGGATATGGTTAGTTCAGCCATTTACTGGCTGGCCAACACATAGATGCAGCTTACCAAGAAAGGAGAGTGGACCCCTCCCCTCACTAGATACACAGCTGAGTTCCAAAACCACACTGTGACCTCCAAGATCAAGAATGATGCCATTCTAATCAGTTACTATGAAACAGGACTAGCCCCTTGAATTTTCCATCATATTCACTCCATGGAAATGGTACCTACCAAGATTATGGACTGGTACCTCAAGGCCACCCACTTCAATAGCACCAATAAACAATTCAAGTTCATTGAACAACAAAGGAAGACCCCCAGGGATTTTGCCTGGACTTCCACCACACTCTTAATCTCCTGGATTGAAAGAGATCTAAATGCTATGGATGTTGACTCCATTAAGCTCAACAAACTTTTCCCTCAGGAACAAAAACATTGTCACCAAAACAAGCTCTGCTTTCAATGCTGAAAACCCAGTTACTCCACCAACAAATGCTTGGCCTTTTCTTTCCCCTCTTCTAGCCTGCTGAAAAAGAAGACACCTCAAGTAAAGAAGATCTCTGCTGAAGAACCTTCTGGAATTGAAGAGGTTAGTGATGAAGAAGAGGTTGAAGTTAGAAGAGTGGGTTTTTAGATTGGAGTGCCTCCCTATGCAAGGTGCTCCTACTTTTTCTTGTGCACCAGTACTTGTATCATAGTCTAGAAAAGCAATTCAAATCCCTGTACAAATCTCCTCATCCAAGCATTTCTTTCTTGGCTTTACCAACTTCTACTGGCAATTTATTCCCAACTATTCCTTCATTGCCTGTCCTCTTCTCAATCTCACTAAGAAGACAGCTCCTTGGTCCTGGTCCTCCAACTGTCAAGAGTCCTTTTATTCACTCAAGGCACTCTTCCTTTTCCAACCAGTTCTCCAACTCCCCAACCTCTCTTGACTCTTTGCTATTGCCACCAATGCTTCTGCTTATGCATTAGGCAGTATTCTCCTCCAAACCAACACCAACAGAGACTGGCACTCTTGTTTCTATCTCTCACAGACCTTCTCACCTGCCAAGAGAAACTATGACATCTATGATTGTGAACTTCTTGTGATAATCTGTGCCCTAAAAGCCTGGAGGCAATACCTCCAGGACTCTTTCCATGTGGTTCAGGTCTTCACTGACCACAAGAACCTAACCTACTTTCATGTTCCCCAGATCCTCAACCATTAACAAGTCTACTGGCTTCTCAACCTTGCTGACTTTAATATCCAGCTTCACCACATTGCTGGATTCTTCCTTGCTAAACCTAATGCCCTCTCTCATTATCTGGATCTTTGCCTGGACTCCTCCTCAAACAACTTGGAAGTCACCCTACTTCCTGAGATCATCTTTTGCTGCATCATTGACACCACCCTTCATACTCATATCCACAAATACCAAGTGAATGACCTTCTTTACCTCTCTGCCCTCCAGAAATGGGACAGCCCCATGTGCAATGGTTTTTAGTTCTACTTCTGTGACTGGAAACTCCACAACATCTTGCTTACATACTAAAACCATGTGTATATTCCCCTGGATGAGAAACTTTGTCACTTAATCCTTTGCTGCTGTCATAACCATGAAACTGCCAGTTATCCCAGCTACCTAAAGACCCACATGCTTATCCAACAAGAATTCTGGTGGCCCAGTCATGCCACCTATGTCCACAAGTACATTGATGGTTGTGCCATCTGCCAATAGCATAAGGTCAACATGTACCCCTCTGCCCCCACCCTCCACTCCATTCCCTCAAGGGCTCTCTGCTCTTTTCAGCAGATCCCTTGTAATCTAATTACTGACCTTTCCCAATCTGGTGACTTTGATTCTCTGTCAGTTATGATCAACCAGAGGCTTACAAAGGGGGTAGTTCTTGTCCTCACCAAGAAAATCACCACCACTAAAGGAATAGCCACACTTTTCTTTGAGAAAGTCTCCAAATGTTTCAGTTTGTATAACAAAATCATTTCTAACTGAGGCCCACAGTTTGCCTCCACTTTTGTCAAAGAGTTGGGGAAACTCCTCAACTATGACCTCACCCTATCCACCACATACCACCCTTAGTCTGATGGAGAGACTAAGCATGTCAATCAAGAAATTGAAACTTACCTCCACATTTTCTGCAGAGCCAACCTGTCCAAGTGGGCAAAGAACATCTTCCACATGGAATTTGCACACAACTAATGCCCCCACTTCATAACCAACCAATCACCATTCTTTCTCCTGATGGGCTATAAACTCTGTGCCCTGCCTTTGATAATTCCTGAGACCCTAATGCCTGCTATTGCTAACAGGCTAAAATACTTGATCATAGCTAGGAATGAAGCCTTAGCTGCCCACAACCTTGCATGCCAGGTAATGGCTTCCCACATCCACTTCAAGTTCATCCCTTTTATCAAGGGAATGAAGATTTGACTAGAAGCACAGAACCTGAAATGCTCTATTACCAACCCCAAATTCATGCTCAAAAGGGAAGGACCCTTTACCATTACTGAAGTACTCTCCCCTGTGACCTACAGACTTTACCTCCCTGCTACCTGGAAGATTTATCTGGTCTTCCATACTTTGTTGTTATTTTTCTATCATGAAAATGATGTCCATGGGAAAAACTTCCTGGCTCCACCCCCAGACCTTATAGAAGGTCAAGAAGAATATGAAGTTAAGCAGATATTAAAACATCATGGCTCACCTTCTTCTTGCTTCTTTCTAATCCAATGAAAGGGTTACTCAGTGAAAGAAGACTTGTGGGAAGCTGAGTCCAATCTTGGCAACACTTCCAAACTCCTGGCTGCCTATAAAAGGCAGCACTCCCTTGAAACTCCATCCATTGCCTCTCTCCCTCATACCACTCACAAGAAACCTAAGTCTTGCCCTACTTTCAAGTAACCATGTTCTTGAACCATAACACTGCCTTAATCAATGCTGCCTTGTTTTCTGCTTCTGACATTCCTCCCTCACCCACTCAAGAAACTCTCAATGCCATTTTCCCCATCTGCACTCACTCTTTCCCCTTCAGGACCATAACTATCTCCACAAACTTGTCATTGTTTATATTGCCCACCACCTCCTTAGCCAATGGTTTCCCAAATGGGGAAACCACCTCTGTTCCTGTCATACTGTCCCCAGCACCCACTCATCTAGCCAACATGCCCTCCTCACCCATTGCCATTTCTATTCCACTATCCAGAGCCTGATTGGCCACTCCTCACCCCATTACCACCATTGACTTACCCATCATGGCTCATGCTCTTCACCCAGGTAACTGCAACAATGTGTACTGCATTGGACTTCAGTCCTTTGTATTTGACTCATGACTCTCTGTTGCCATTGGTTCCCACCTAGACATGTACTCCCCTCTATGGGCCCTCTACTGCCTTTACCATCAGGTAGAGAAGATATCCCTCATCACACATCTCCTATACCACACTGCCAAAGTCAACACTAATGCTGTTTATCAGGGACTTGATACCATCTATTGTTAGTCATCACTTATCCTAGATGACCTTGCCTATAAACTTGAGTTTAGGGAATTTCTCATTGACCTTGACTGCTTTGAACAAGAGTTTTCCACCACCTGGCAGCATCTTTCACCCACTTGCTCTGTGATTCTCTCTGCCTTATCCTCCCCACTTACCCTTGCTGAACTTGACCACATCACCCAGACTAAGACATGGTGGTCTGGCCATGATAGCAGAGCCCATCTTTCTCCTAGCCACCCTTGCTATTACAATGGGTGTTTTTAATGCCATGCACTGGGCCACCAATGAGTTCAGTGCCCCTTATATCAATGCCCCACTTGTCTCTGCTGGCAACCCAGTCATAACCAAGCTCATTGCCCTCTTCACTGACCTCACCCTCTGTCCTTGTCCTTATCCTCATCCACCCATTCATTGCACTCATTATGCTCCTCTCACTGTTATGACTCTGGATCCCAGAGGCTAAACCTAGATAAAGGATGGGAGGAGGAACATGAGAGGAAATCCTAGAGGAGGCTCTGAAGAGGAGCAACCAAGGAGGGATTGATGAAGGAGGACTTGGAAAAGACTTGTGCCCATGCAACTGAGGGCCTAACCTGAAAGGGTTGGAATCCAAAGAAGTGCCTAAAGCAAAGTATGAAGTGATTAAGTCTGGAGAGACTTAACTACCTGTATCTGCCCCTTATATATGGCCTAGGGAGGCACATGGACCAGCTACTACTAGCCTACCCTAAAGTACTGCTATCTATGGACACCAATAGCAGTAAGGTCACACTATTAAATAGGAAAGGAGGAAGCATGGAGTGGGAATTAAGAATAAGGCAGTGGCCTTATGAATCAGGAAAGGGAAATAGAAGAGAAGCAAGATCTCATAATAAAAGATCAAGGTTGCACAATGAGGACAGAAATCTCTGCCACAGATGAAATCATAGAAGTAGGTCCAAGGATTCATCAGATCCATGGAAATACAACCAGATCTAGATGGGGAAGATCTAGGGCAGATCCTGGGAAGATCTTAGATCTGAATCATGTAACCACTGACCATAAGGTACTTGTAATAAATAGCCAAGCCCCAGGCTAGGGTTAATCTGAAAAGGAGTATTATTCCCATGATCACATGATGTGAAAGTGGTGATTGCACAAGATGTGCAATACTCACCACTTCTATGAATCCTATCATTGTGCTTTTGTGACTCACTCATTCCCACTGCCTTCTTATTACACCAACAATAAGAACAACATTATTAATAACATTGGCTGGGCCAACATCACAGGCTCCCCAGCAGCCTACAACTAGTTGTGTCTGATTGGGACATCAGACATACACCATGTTATGGGGGACTCCCCATATCCTCATGCTTCACTGCCACCTTGATGAGCACCTTCCTAAATGTCTGCTAGGGCTTTTAGACTAGTGGCTCCGAACTAGGCAAGAGAGAGTCAGAGCCAGCACAACCCTAGAGAGCTCAGGGGGATCCCTAAAGAGGGACAGCCAGGAGATCATAGAGATCTCTTGTATAATCTCTAGACTAAGAGACAAGAGAGTAAGACTGAGGAAACCTCAGCTCACCACTCCCTGCCTTATATATTGCTGGTCAAGGTGCATGGACCAACTACAGGGAGCCTACCCTAATACTAGCTATCTATGGACATCAATAGCCTAAGTAGCTCATCTCTGTAATAGATAAGGGAATGTGAAACGGTTATCACTGAACTGTTGCTGAAAACTGGTGACTTGTCCTAGTGATTGCGTTCTTATCTCAAGAGACTGGGTTTTAGCTAGATCCCAGTGGAACTAGGCAAAAGGAATAAGAGAAGGGTCAAGGACTTGTATAAAGCACAAGGCTCAAGTGCACAAGACTGGGGAAACCCAGCTTGGGCCAGCCTCCTTTATATGCTACAGAGATGTGCATGGACCATGTAAATGGCTCCAGCCCTAACTATGCTATAGTCAGCCAACCAATGGCAATAAGGGAGCGAGTACCTTAGCAGTTCCATGAGGAAACTACCAGGCAATGATATCATGGTCTAGGCTGTGATATGTGAAATGAGTGAAAATGTGAGGGAGTGAAATGTGAAGATGTGACATGGTGAAAGTGTGAAGAGATGAAAAAGTGAAAAGGTGAAAAGTAAAAGGGGTCCCATGGTCACGTGATGTGAAAATTGAAAAGTGATTATAACAGAATGCATGGATTGTGTGGTAGAAGTGAGGCAAGGGCCTCGCAGATATAGGATGGAGAGGAGAAGCCACACCATGAGGATGTGGGAGAATGGAAGGGAAGCACTGCCCTGGTTCTATGAGAATGGCATGGCTGCCTAGAGGCTGAGGAGATCTATCTAGATCTCTGCCACAGATCAGCTTCTAATCTCCGTTAGAGATATCATTGGATAGATCTAAGATCTCATCTGAGATCCAGCCACATCACATGACCTCGCAAGTGCTGGGGAATACTCATAAGAGAACTACTAACCTTAGCCTAGGGCTTAACCTTATAAGGCTGCTCCTTCACATAATCATGTGCTCTGGTCACATGACCTGCATCACATGCTACTGGAGAACTCTCACAATCACGTGTGACTGCGTGTTAGGCTGGAGCCATAACACACCAGGGGTAATGTTACAATTCCCCTTTCTTTTTCCTTTTCTTGCCATGTTTCATGTTCATGTGTCTTGGATGCTTTCTTGTTTATGTTCTGGAACCTTTCCCTTTTTTTGTTCCAGAACATTCTCTAACTCAGCCAATATAACTCATGATCTGCTCCCCTTGCATGAGTCACACTGCATTACAAACTGGCTGCTTTTCCTGCTTTCTATCTGTTTTTACATGGATCTATTACTTAGCACTTGTTATCCCTATGACTCATCCAACTGAGTCTGAACCTTATTTCCTTGTACTATAAAGTAGTGTACTTCATCTCCTTTCTCCTTATGCTACTTCTACCTTTACCTTTACCTGACCAACATTGTTCTTTTTGCCCCATCCTCTTAGACTTGTCAGAATCCTTAGTTTACTCTTCAAGGGAGTCCCACTTGCAACTATTGTTGGCAAGCATACCTCTGTCCTCAGCTAGCACCAGCATCCTAGCCTTGTCCCCAACCTTTACTAAGGGACTATGATATTATCCCATATTTGCACCATCCTTAGTACTTGAGGCTAATCTTAGTCAAGTCTTATCCTAGCCCACCATAGCCATAAGGTCTATGTTAGTCCCTACCCGGGCCTAGTATAACAAAAGAAGTAGCATATCTGCTTACAGCTACCATTGCTATAGTTCCACCAACATTTCATTCAAGACTCCATCATTTCTTGACATTCTCTGGAAAAAGCCTAGATCTCTAGATCTCAACCCATAAAGGATTCCTTAGAATCTTCTAGAACAGAAGAACCCCCTAGTCACCACCTTAGCACCCCAGAAGAAGATCTTTAAGATCTCTTCTTACTCTCTGTTAAAGATCAAGAACAAGATCATGCTCTAGCACATAAATTCTCTTCTTCTCTACAGATCCCTTGAATATCCATACCCTCCTCCCCTACCTCCAGCAGACAGTGCCTTCTTTCTGTATTTCCCCCATAGCCCCTTCTGCCCCCCACCATGTCCAATACCCTGCCTCCCACTAAGTTCATCAAGCTCTGCCTTGGTGCCTCTGAATACTTTAATGGCAACTGCTTCAAAGCAGAAGCTTGGCTGGACTCTGTCCAGTTCTACCTCTTTGTCAATGCCACAGTCTATAACTCAGATGAGAAAAAGATCATATTTGCCCTCTCCTATATGACCAAAGATCCTGCCCTCTCTTAAGCAACCATATATCAAAAGAAAAGTATCACAGGTACAGTAGTTACCATGGAGACCTTTAGCACATTTGTCAAGGCAATTAACACCTCATTTAAGAAACAAGATACCATTGCCTCTACTGTTTACTGGCTTGCTAATACACAGATGCACCAGAACAAGAAAGGCAAGTGAATCCCCTCTCTCATAGAGTAGACTGCAGAATTCCAAAACTGCACAGTTCTTGCTAACATCAAGGATAACAATGTCCTTATCACCTACTACAAAGCCAGAGTCTTCCTCTGGCTATTTAATTGAATTCAAAACCTTAACAAAATCCCCAGCACCATAGAGAAATGGTATGAGAAAGCCATTCACTTTCAAGGCACCCCTGACTGCACCAAGCTTATAGAGCTGTCACAAGAACCCCAGAACCCACACCTGGATCCCTAGTACTCCCTCTGTCACCCCTTGGGCTGAAGAAGATCCAAATGCCATGGATGTTAACTCCATTTGACTTACCAAGCTCATCCTCCAGGAATAAGAACAATGCTTCAAGCTCAGTCTCTGCCTTTATTATAGGAAATCCAGATATAATGCTGTCACCTGCCCCAATAGTCGCCCTCCTGCATCTGCCAACAGCTTTAACCCCACCCTGAAGAAGTCTGTCAAGAAGATTACTGCCAAAGAAGAGATAACAAAGATGGAAGAGGTTAGTGATAAAGAACCTAAAGTGGAAAGAGTTAGATTGAAGTTTTAAAACAGAGTACCTTTACTATGCAAGGTGCTCCTTCTCTTGTCTGTGCACCTGTACTTGTATCCTTCTCTAGAAAATCAATAAGAATTTCAGTACAAGTTTCCCCCTCTGCATGTTCAAGACTAGTTGTAGATACTTCTGCTCTTGTTGATAATGGAGCACAAATCAACTGCATCAACTGGGAGTTCATCTTCCACCACAAGTTCCCTACTACCTAACTCCCTATCCCTTTTAATATCCACAACATTGACTCCTCCCTAAACGAAAAGGGCCATATTACCTACCTGCACCATACTTCTTCAGCTAGAAGGGGTAACCCACTCAGTGTTCTGCCATGTCATGGCATGTGGTAGGAAAACCTTATTCTTAGACTCCCATGGTTCCAAGCCATGAACCCTAGCATTGATTGGATGGCAAACCTGCTCACCATTCCCTCTACTTCTAACCACTCAAAGGAGCTTTATCACTCTGAAACTGCCCAACCTTTCCTTTGACAACACATGGTTAGGGAAGTTATTTCCTTTAACAATAAACATGTTGTTCACTACCTAAAAAGCAAGTCACAAAATCAATCCATTAGCATTAACCTCTACAAATGGCATTTCTCTCATGTCATCAACTCTTGCTCCACATTCCTCCTCTCCATTACCATAGCAAAACTTACTACATCCATGGAGCTTACTATTAAAGCCAAAAAGGCCAAATCCAAGACCACCTTGTCCCTCAAATACCAGCAATTTGCTGTGGTCTTCTCTAACACTTCAAATACCCTTGACAAACTTTCACCCTCAAGACCCTATAACCACAAGATCAATCTCAAGGAGTCCTTCATATCAAAGATTGGCAAGGTCTACCCCTTATCCCCCCTAGAATAACAAGCCACAGAAGATTTCATTGAAAAGAACCTTCATGCTGGCAAGATCCACCTCTCAAACTCCTTCCAGGCCTCCTTCTTCTTTGTCAAAAAGAAGAATGGCAAACTTTACCTGTGCCAAGACTACAGATATCTCAACAAACACACCATTCAAGATGCCTATTCTCTTCCCCTTATCTCTGACCTCATTGACCAATTGTGTGAAGCCATGATCTTCATCAAGTTTAATGTCTGATGGGAATATAACAATATTCACATCAAAAATGGACATTAGTGGAAAGTGGCCTTTATCACTCACAAAGGCCTCTTTGAATCCACAGTGATGTTTTTTGGGTTAAATAACTCACCAGCCACATTTTGTTATGATCTCATCATATACTGATGGTTGCTTCATGTGACCATGAGACTTAAATGCCAAAACAAGGATAACCCTAGATTATAGTTTGGTTCTTTATTCAGAGTATCCCTTACTGATGGATTAGACATGTTGATGTGGCTGGATCTCAGATAAGATCTTAGATCAATTATGATGATATTGGATCTAACAGATCTTGATTAGGATCTAATCTGTGGCAGAGATCAAGATAGATCTCCATGGCCTTATGGTGGCCATTCTGCATTCATTACCATCTACCCTGATGCCTTCCATTCTTCCACATCCTCATGATGTGGCATATCTCTTCTCTATCTCTTGATCTGTAAGGCCCTTGCCTCATTCTTAAATCTTACCCTATGCCCCATTTCTATTTATGAAAGGTATGAGTGATTACTGCTATTAGGTTTACATAGATAGTAGCTTAGTCATCCTGTGTATAGTGGCAATATATATACAGGGTGGGCAGGACCTGGAGTCTCTCCAGTCTTGGTCACTTTGTTTATTCTCTGGTTCACATATCCTCTTCCTACTAGCCTCTTCCTTCATCTTGACTTACAAGGCTAGTTCAGGCTCTAGCATAAAAGCCCTCTTGTCATTGTTCCTGTCACTCACCAATGGTTTGCATATATTCAGACTGGACTCAGAGTGGTCCATAACACATTTTAGCATTTCATGAATAACTCCTTCCATAATATGATTGCAGAAGGCTGGCTTATCATCTATATGAATTACCTTCTTATCTCCTACCCTAACACTGACATCCACAGAACCCACACCTCCTATATGCTTCAATACATGGTGGATCTTAATCTTTACTTAAAACTGGAGAAATGCATCTTTGCCTCTTCTGAGGTTGAATATCTAGGGATGGTGGTTTGCCCTGGTGAACTCACCATGGATTCTATCAAGCTCAATGATATTGCCAAATGGCCTGTTCCCCAGAAAGTCAAGGACATCTGTTTTTTTCTGGGATTCACTAACTTTTATAGGTGATTCATTCCAAACTACTTATCTATTACCTGCCCTCTTCTTAATTTTACCAAGAAGATGGTTTCTTGGTCCTGGACTCCAGCCTGCCAGGAATCTTTCAACTCTCTTAAGGCCCTCTTCCTCTCTTTACCTGTTCTTTAACTCCCAGACCCCTCCTGCCCCTTTGCCATTGCCACTGATACCTCTGCCTATGTATCCAGTGACATTCTCCTTCAAACAGATTTGAACAGGGACTGGCACTCCTGCTTCTATTTCTCCCAGATGTTTTCTGCTGCTGAGTGAAACTATGACATTTATAACTGCAAATTCCTTGTGATTATTCACACTTTTAAAACCTGGTGCCACTATTTTCAAGATTCTCCCCATGCCATTCAAGTCTTTACAGACTACAAGAATCTTATCTACTTCCACATCTTCCAGACCCTTAATTATCAACAAGCCTGCTGGCTTCTCAATCTAGCCAACTTTGACATCTAGCTCCATTATGTTGCTAAATTCTCCCTTGCTGGTTCTAATATCCTTTTTTGTTATCCAGACCTTTGCCTCTCTAACTCCACTGACAATTCTTTTGTCACTGCTCTTTCTGAGTATCTCTTTTGTCACATGATTGATGTGATATTCTCCACTCACATTCACAAGCATGTGGAAATCAACCCCCTCTGTCTCTCCCTCTTGCACAAGTAGAATAATCCCATGTACTCTGACCTCTGTAAACATGTCACCAACTGGAAACTCCATAACAATCTCCTTATCTACTGAGACTGTGTTTATATTCCTGCTAATAAAGCTCTTTGGCAATTCATACTCTGTTGCTGCCATGACCACCCTCTTGCTGGCCATCCTGGTTACCTTAAAATTCTTCAGCTTGTTAAGACCAAGTTCTGGTGGCCAGGCATGGCTACTTATGCCCACTGCTTTGTTAAAGGTTGCACTACCTGCCAACAAAACAAAGTTAATATTTACCTGTTTATCCCAGTCCTCTTCTCCATTCATTCTACTGCCATCTACCCCTTTCAGATGATCTTCTGCAATTTAATCACTAATTTCCCTCTTTTTAATGATTATGATTCCCTGTTGATTATGATTGACCATGGGCTTACAAAGGGGGTAATTCTATGCCATATCAAGAAAATCACCACCATTGAGGATATTGCCATCCTCTTTTTCCACAAAGTCTATCTTTGATTCAGTCTTTATGATAAGATCATCTCAGACAGATGCTTTTAATTTGCCTTAGCCTTTATCAAGAAGCTTTGGTAAACTCCTTAAATATGATTTCTTCCTCTCTACCATATATCACCTTCAATCTGATGGGGAAACTGAACAAGTTAACCAGGAACTCAAAACATACCTTTATATTTTCTGTAGAGAAAACCCCTCCAAATAGGCTGAACAAGTCTCCCATGCAGAATTTGTTCATAACCACTGCCCTTACTCCATTACCAATCAATTGCCATTCTATCTCATGATGGGATATAAATCCTACACCCTTCTCTTGGTAATCTTCAATATTCTTATGTCTACCATTGCTGACAGACTAAAGAATCTGACAGCAGCTAGAGACAAGGCCCTTGTAGCCCATGACTTTGCCCACCAAATTATGGCATTCTGCATTCATTTCAAGTTTACCCCTTTTACCAAAGGGTCTAAGGTCTGGCTTGAAGTCAGAAACCTCAAGTACTCTGTCACTTACCCCAAGTTCACACCCAAATGTAAAGGCCCCTTCATAATTATGAAGATATTGTCCCCCATCATATATTGCCTTTGTTTCCCTGCTTTCTGGAAAATCCACCTGGTCTTCCATGCTTTCCTGTTATTACCTTATTGCAAAAATGACATCCACAAAAGCAACTTTTCTGCTCCACCCCCAGATCTTATAGAAGGTCAAGAAGAATATAAAGTTGAGCAGATATTAAAATCTCATGGCTCACCTTCTTCCCACTCCTTTCTAATCTGATGAAAGGATTACTTAGCAGAAAAGAACTCATGGGAACCCAAGTTCAATCTTCACAATGCCTCTGAACTTGTTGAGACATATAAATATCACCACTTCCTTTCCTCTTCTTCCTTAGCTCCCCCATAACCTTGTAAACCACCACAATGTCCCCCTTGATTCAAGAAACCCAGCCATTAACAATGTTCTATAACTTCATCTACCAATTCTATTCCATCTCTGACTTTGCCATAGATTTCATTCTCTGCCCCTACTGCCCCATTTACTTTTGTTATGGCTTCTTGCCATCCTGGTCTTGTGACTTCTTGATGTTCACCCTTATGTCTAGATCTGCAATGAGCTTTTGTGCTAGTGGCTCTAACTAGGCTGCTTGAAAGAATACTATAGGTCCTGTATAAAGCAGATGCTCAGCAACCTAAGGAGTCAAACCTATAAGAGCTCAAAGGGATCCCCCCCTTGGAGATGGCTAAGAGATCAAGGGCTATTCCTTGTAGATCCTGTAACAGACAAGAGATTAAGACTGAGGGAATTCTCAGCCCTAGCTCCCTGTCTTATATATTGTCTGTGGTTATGCACAGACCAACTACAGGAAGCCTACCCTAAATGTAACTATCTATGGTTACCAATAGCTAAAGGGGCTCTTATTCTAATAGATATGGGAATGCATGGATTGTGAGATAGAAGTAAGGCAATGGCCTTGCATATAAGGGATGTGATAGAAGAAAAGCCACACCATGAGAATATGGAGGAATGGAAGAATGCACTAATACCAATCTATAATTGAGGCCAAGGAAATCCCATCTGGATCTCTGCCACAGATCTGATTCTAATCTAGATCATGAGATCAGATATCATTGGGTACTGGATCTAGATCTCATCTGAGATCTATCACATCATGTGACTGATACCTGGTGCAGAGAAATACTCTGATAATAGGACTTAGTCTTAGCCTAGGGTTATTCTTGTAAGGCAACTCATTTGCATAATCACATGCTCCTGGTCACATGACTATGCAACCATTTGCATCACATGCTCAACAGTTCCCATGGTCATGTGCTGTGAACTGTCATGTTTACTAGATGTGTAACAACTTTAGTTCATCAACTGTTCTCAGTCTGTGCCTATATTATCTCAGATAATACCAATGACATATCTGCTGACCTCTTCTTCATTTTCTCTCCATAAGCCTCTCTTATAGAATCTTTATATACTAAAAATCTTGTAACCTCCCCCCCTTATATTCCTTTAGACTCAAAACCCACATTACTTGCCAATACCAAGTCTAGCCCCATTCCTGTGCCCTTCCCTGGTCTTTAGGCCACTTCTCCCCCACTCATCATCAATCCCTCAATTCTGCATCTTATTAAACCCCTTGCCATTACCATTATTAATTTCCCCATTATCACTCATGCCCTTTACTCTGGAGATTATTTTTCAGAATACTTCACTCTTTCCAGGTCCTTTATCTTTGATTTCCACCTATTTCTCTCCATCAGGTCATACATCAACATGAACTCCCCACTCTGGGCCCTCTATACCTTCTATTATCAGGCAGAGCATATCCATCTCATGTCCACCCTTCTCTGCTGTATAGTGGAAGTTAATACTGATGCTGTTTATATTGGCTTAGATGCTATTTATTAACAGATGTTATTTGTTTTGGATGATCTTACCTATTAACTGAAGTTTTGCGAGTTCCTATCTGACATCAACTGGTTCAAACACCAGTCTTTAGTCACTTGTAATCATGTACCCTCTACTATCCCCTCTTTCCCATTCCCATTCTCTTTCTCTCTCTCTTCTAAGGAGATTGCCACCCTCATCTGCAACAAACACTAATAAACTGGCCATTACAGTCATGCCTCCCTTCCTCCCTTTCATTCCTGACATCATGATGGCTGCTTTCAATCCCATGCCCTCAGATACCATTATGTGGATTGCATGGTCTATTAATGCTTTACCTGTTTATAATGGCAACCTGGCCATAACCAGGCTCACTGCTCACTTTACCACCCTCCACCTCAACAATTCTTCTCTTTCTTAGGCTCCTATAGCTCCTTCCACAGCTCCTCTCATGGATTTTCCTATTGTTATACACTGGCACTACTTAGCTAGGGGCTATTTTTTATTCTTATTCTAAGCTAAGTTATCTTTACTATTTACTGTCTTTAACTGCTTTCTTTGATCTTATCTTATCTTATCTTATATCTTATCATGCCATGAAATTGGGTCTAGCCTGGTCTAGTCTTTGTATCTTATGTAGCATAGCCTTTTACCTCATTGTAGCCTAGACTTTCTCTAATATCATGGCCTAGCCCTTTGATGTCATACCTTACCTTTGCCTTGCTTTCTTTTACTAATTACTTCCTATTTGCCATTGATTCTTATTTATTTTCTCTTTGCCCTTTGTAGCAATATATAAAGGGGCAAGGGCATAGACTGGTTTCCCAGTCTAGAGCACTTGTTTACTTGTTTACCTTGTTTTCTAGTGCCTCCTCTAGGCTGCCATTCTTTTGTCTCCCCAGTATTGGGCACCCTCCAAGGTGATTTCCTCTTGCTGTTGGTTTAAATCCATAACACCTATGGATTCTCTCATTTACAACACTTGTGCAGTTCTTATCACTGGGCTTTCTCATCTCTCCTACCCCCTTCTTTTGCATATTACTTCAATGCTGTTATGATGTGTTTTTTCTTTTCTTGATCACATGACCTTATCTTATTTTCAGCATGTGGTTATCTAATCTTTTTATCTTATCAGGGCATATAACAGGTCATTTAACCTAGAGCATAGGGTTAGCTTCATGCTTTGACCCTGGGTACTTCTTTTCATTTTCATTCACTTCTCTTCCATATCAGAAGCTAGACCCTTGATGGTTCTTACACTAGCTTCTCTTCTTTTTGATCCCTATGCTGCATGTATGGGAAAGTTCCCATCAGGGACTTGATTTGTGTGCACTCAAGAACACTATATAAACTATAGCATAGCAGCTCTTAGCTTCTCAGCTTTGAGCATTTGTATATTACTCATGTTAACTTGATACTGCCCCTTATCACTTTTCTCTTGTTCAAGCATTTGACACCTAGATCTCTTGGTGCATAACAAATGCTGATGATATTATTGATAAGGTCAGCTGGGGCAATATCATGGGCTTCCCTGCCCCCTTCTTTTAGCTCTTTTTGGATTCAACTGGATCATTGAACATACTAGAGGGATAATGTTATAATTATCTACTATTTTTCTTTTTTTTTTGTTCTAGCTTCTGACTTCACATATCCTCAACACTCTCTTGTTATGTTCTGGAATCTTCAGACTTCTTTTATTTGTCATATCCCATGCTTTTCAAGTGCACTTTGGTGCAACTCCAGTCAGTCCTAAGTTACATAACCTCTAGTTCTCTTATTTCTGCTTTATTTACTTAATAATATCTACAACTTCATATCTACTAAATTCATACCTGTTCAAGACTACTCTGGAGTTACTCCATATTCCATCCTGCTTCCTGCCCACTTCCTTTTGCTTTTCCCTGCCACCTTTCCATTTCAGTCTGACAAGATTGGACACTGCCTTTCCTGACATCTCCATTTGTCTCCTGGAGATATAGATACCTGCTTTGCTTCTAAGTTAGTATCTGTCTCATTTTACTACACTACTTAGCTCTCCAAGGTATAAATACTGTAGTCCTGTATCTTATACCTTAGTTTGAATATCAACATTAATACTCCATTGTTCCCCACAATCATGCTTGATACTGCTCTCCCATTTGCAATCCACATTATAGTTTCTTCAAAGTCCAGTACTCCCTTGACTCTCCATACCATCACTGACCTCTCTGAAATTCAGGGCCCAAGTACCAGTGTAAGGGCATATCACATATGGTGAAGCCAAGACCTGCCTATTCTGGAGTTACCTGGAGTACCTCCAGAAGTATGCTCAAGTTATAACATCATTTCAGAACCCTTTTCTATGTCAGTGTTACACTACAAGACTTTGAGCAACTATACCTATAGCCTTGGTGTGTACTTCTGCTACTGCTAAGAGTACTGCTGAAGCCTAGCCTTTGAACTAGAGGCTAGGAGAACTAGGCAAGAAGGATTTGGGTCAAGGAACTTGTGAAAACCTTAGAGATTCAAATGCACAAGACTAGAGAACTTTAGCCTGGAATTGTACCCCTTTTATACTATTGCATCTTGAGCATGGACCAGAAGAGTGTCCCTTGCCCTACAGCAGTGTACAGTAAACTGCCCAATGGCAGAAAGAGAGTAAAAGTCTAGAAATACAATACATAAGAAAAACAAGTAATATGAGATTATAGGCTAGATTAGCCTAGATCTAGTGAAATGTGAAGTGGTGAAGTGTGAAATGTGAAATGATGACATGGTGAAGGTGTGAAGGTGTGACATGGTCATGTGATGTGACCATGTGAAGAGTTGAAAGGAAATACAACAGGGGAAAAATAAAATAAAAGGGAAAATGTGCATTATAATAGTTAGTGTTATGCAAGGCCTGGGTAGGGTTAGGCATAGACCTCCAGAAGAGGGAACTGCAAGTAAAATGAGCTCAACAAAGGGTTGGCTCATGGACAAGGATGGTATGACACAAGGATGACACCAATGAGAAGGCACTTGAATGAAGTGTTAAGCTATAACAGGAATGCTGGCCTATAAAGTATGATCAACAGCTGGGCATTGATGAAGTTCAAGAGGTTTTCTCTTGTGCACCAATGCATGAACTAAGAAGGGATATATTACCAAGAGACTATAAGGCTCAAGGTAGCAAGGAGGTAACAAGAAAGTATTCAGAGGTAGAAGTAGCATAAGGAGAAGAGAGGCAAAGTATGCTACTTTATAGTACAGAGAATAAGATTCAGACTCAGTTGAATAAGTCATATGGATGACAAGTTGCTAAGTAAGTGATTTGTGTGGAAATGGATGGAACATGGGAGAAGCTCTGTTGAGGTAATAAGATATAACTTATGTGAGGAGAGCAGATCATGAGTTATATCAGCTAAGCCAGAGAATGTTTCTGGAAAAAAAGAAAAAGAAGGTTCCAGAACACAAACAAGAAAGCATCCAAGATACATGAAAGTGAAACTGTAATAAAAAGAAATGAAAAAGAAATGGGGAATTGTAACAGTCAGCAGGTATTACTTATACTCCACTTCCATTATATTCCATCCATTTCCACACAGATCACTTAGTCACTATTAGTCACTTATCCTAACTCATTCAATTGAGTTCCAACCTTATTTCTCCTAGTATAAGTAGCATACTTTCTTCTTCATGTTCCTTATACTACTTCTACCTTTACTTTTACCTGCTGAACATTGTTCTTTCTGCCTTGTCCTCTTAGACTTGTCAGAACCCTTAGTCCACCCTTCAAGAAAGTCCTACTTGCAACTATTGTTGGCAAGTATACCTTTGTCTTCAGCTAGCACCAGCATTCTAGCCTTGTTCCCAACCTTTACTGAGGAACTACAGTACTGTCCTGCATTTGTACCATCCTTAGTACCCAAGGCTAACCTTAGTTAAGTCTTATTCTAGCCCACCATAGCCATAAGATCTACATTAGTCTCTACCCAGGCCTAGTGTAACAAAGGGCACATCACATAAGATAAAGTCAAATTCCATCTAACCTAAGAACAGCCCTCTTTGACCTTTTGGAATTTCCAGACTTTTTTGGAAGCTCCTGAAGCTATGCCCTTACCTACAGGTTAAGCACCATTAGTAGGCTTAACCTAGAAGTTTGTTTTGAAGGTCTCCCTTATTGTCACTCTGAATTGTAATAGTATCTTGCATTTAGAGTTACTTCCTCTAACCTCTCTGCAGTCTAGTAGCATGCTTGGCTTAGAAGATCTTTTGTTATGCACAACAATGTTGACATGCCACAAACTCAATAAGAAAAGAATGAGAATCAAGGGGAGCCTAAAGTTAACATAAGTATAATATAAGTGGTTAAAGCTAGGGCTTTGAGATACTATTGCTATAGTTTATATAGATTACAGTAATGTGTATGGACCAAGTCCCTGATGGGAGAATTTCCATACATGTGGCATGGGAATCAAAAAGAAGAGAAGTCCTTATGGGAAAATCAAGGGTCAGGCTTTTCAAGAATAAAAAAAAAAGAAAAAAAAAAAGCAGAAATAAAATGAACTCTGCAGGATTTGAAGACATGAGGCTAACCCTATGCTCTGAGTCACATGACTTGTCATATGCCCTGATAAGATAAAAGATTAGATAATCATGTGGGAAGGATAAAATAAGTCATGTGATCAAAAAAAGAAAAAGAATGTTATAATATCTTTTAGCATCCTTAGAATTAGGTCTGATAGTAAAGCAACTAGATAGCTATAAGTTATGATGTTAAGCAGTTTTGACATTGACACTCCTCATCTTGCCTGTCCTTTGTGTTGAGCTATGAAACTGCTTTTTGCTCTTTCTCTAACTCCTCTGTAAATCAAAACATCAGATTATGCAAGAATATATACATAATGTAAAGTCAAGTCCCATCTGACCTAAGGAAAGCTCCCTTTGACCTTCTGGAATCTCCAGACTTCTTTAAAGCCCCCAGAGCTATACCCTTATCTACAGATTGAGTACCATTAATAAGCTCAACTTAGAAGTTTGTTCTAAAGCTTTCCCTTACTGTTACCCTGAATCCTAACAATACTTGCATCTAGAGTTTATCCTCTCTAGCCTCCCTATAGCCTAGCAGCATGCTTGAATTAGAAGATTCTTCAGCACCCCAGGATTAGATCTGACAGTAAAGCAACTAGATTGCTATAAGTTACAACTCTTAGTAGTTTTGACAATAAAGCATATCACTAAACACTATGGGAGTTGCATTTAGCTTTTATGATATGAAATGAAGTATTTACCCTTGGCTACAAATAGATACTTATATTGTTATACACTGGCACTACTTATCAAGGGATTACTTTTTATTTTTACTCTAAGCCAAGTTCTTTTTACTATTTACTATCTTTGACTGCTTTCCTTGATCTTATCTTATCTCATCTCATATCTTATTATGCCATGGGATCAGGTCTAGCCTGATCTAGCCTTTTACCATATGTAATATAGCACTTTTACCTTATGTTATCTAGCCTTTCTCTAATGTTATAACCTAGCCCTTTAGTATTATACCTTACCTTTGCCTTGCCCCTTTTTACTAATTACTTCCTATTTGCCATTAATTTCTATTTTGTTTCCCTTTGTTCTATTTTCTTATTTAGTATCATTTTTTATATACTAGCTATCTTATGTATTTCTCATGGCCTGGTCCATGCATAGTAGATAGCAATATATGTTATGACTCTGAATTCCAGAGGTTAAACCTAGATGAGAAAGATAGAGGAGAAACATGAAGGAAAACTCAAGAGGAGGCTCTAAAAAGGAGCAACCAAGGAGAGATTGATAAAGAAGGACTCAGAAGAGACTCATGCTTATGTAACTATGGGCCAGACTCTAAAAGGGCTAGAATTCAAAGAAGTACAAATGGCAAGTATAAAGTGATTAAGTCTGAAGAGACTTGATCATCCATACCTGCCCAAAGAAGCTAGCTTTTAGACTAGTGGCTAGAACTAGACAAAGGGGAGAGAATGGTCTAAAAGCCCACTGGAGAGAACTAGAGTTAAAGTGCATAAGACTGGGGCATCTCAGACTCAACCCTGCCTTTTTTATATTGCTACAGATGGTGCACAGACCAAGAAAGTCTGCCTTGCCTTCAACTACTGTACAGTAAGCCCATTAATGGCAGAAACAGAGAAAAATCTAGAAAAACATGAGGAAAATATAAGGTATAATATTATGGCCCAGATTACTCTAGGCCATGTGATCCTGTGAAGGTGTGACATGGTGACAATGTGAATAAGTAAAGGAGTGAAGATGTGATATGTGAATATGTGAAAAGTTAAAGAAGGGTCAAAAATGCATGAAAAATGTAAAGAATAAAAAATGTGCATCATAATATAATCTATAATGACAAGAATTGTGGAGTGACCAGAAGTATTATAATCTTGGTGAATATTGAGCAGCCAGAGACAAGAACAAGGGAGAAACTGGGAAAACAACTCAAAGACAAGCAGGAAAAGAAAAATGGACTCAGAAATAGATCTTATAGACTTTAGGGAGCTAACTTGGAGGGACACCATATTAAGAAAGGTAAATATCACAAGTGCTCAAGTCTAAAGACTTGAGATACCCAGAAATGCTATTATATCTATGATATACAAGTGTAAACAACTAAAATAGAAGTAGCAAGTGTAAAAGTATAAAAACCATACCAGAAAGAGAGCAGAAGTTGCTCAATGAAATCCATAGAGATGAAATTCCATGGTTTTTCCAAAATAGGAAGCTGGAAGGCTTATGATAGGGTACCTTGGTGTGAGCACAAGCTATACAAGAGAAAATGTAATCTTTAACAAAAGTGCAAATGCTAGGCCAGGTATAATTGTGATGAATTAGCTCTAAGGTTTGATTCTGTTCAAAATGGCCAGATAAGGGGTGGTTGTGCTTAAAGCAGAGGACTTGGAGATATAGGTCGGAAATGTTTGGAACATAGATCCAATTATTCAAGCATAGGAAACCTCCTGAGTTGATAGACCAATGAAAATTGGGTGGTAGGAAGGCAGAAAGCTAAACAGAGGTGAGAGGGTCAGATGGGAGAGCTGAAAGGATATTGTAATAAAGCAATTCCAGGTTAAAAAGGGCAGCAGACTGGAAAACCAGAGCAAACAAGAAGGAAGCCTGGAGTGAAGTGGTAAGTTGTTTTTGTGTAAAGACAGGTTGGAGATTGTGCAGATTAATGTGGAAATAGTTGCTATCTCTCTCTTTGGGATAGATGTCCCATTATCTAGTCAAGATATCAGGCTTAGCATTAAGGTGATCTGGATGAAAACAAATGGGTAGATTGAATTGGGAGAGGAATTCTGACCAGTGGGCTTGCTGGCAGGTCAGAAGCTTAGTTGTAGCAAAATACTCAAGGTTCTTGTGGTTGGTGACAATATTAACCAGAGTACCAGAACCTTCAAGGTAATAATGCCAGGTTTTAAATACTTCAAAAAATGATGAGAAGTTCCTTGTTATGGGTGTCATAGTTGAGTTTGGGCACAAAAAGTGTGCATGAATAGAATGTAATGGAGTAAACTTCATTGTCCAAACAGCAGAGTAAAAGAATACCTGTGATAGCATAATCAGAGGCATCAGTCTTGACAATAAGTGGAGTATCTGAAACCCAATGGATAAGGATAGGGGCAGAGGTAAAAGTATCATTGAAGCAACAGAAAGCAATATGGCAGGAGATATCAAAGTTCCAAAATATAGCCTTATAAGTAAAACAAGTAAGGGAAACTACAATTTTGGAGTAGGCTTGAATAAAACAGCAGTAGAAGTTAGTGAAACCAAGGAAGAATTGAATATCTCAAACTTTACAAGGCTCAGGCCAATCTTGGATGGCCTTAACTTTGTTAGAAGACATCATTAGCCCAAAAGAGAAGAGCTGGTAGCCAAGATACTTGGTAAAGTCTGTTATGGCTCCAGCCTAACATGACGGTCTCATGTGACCATGGGAACTGTGAAGCATGTGATGTGACTGGTCATGTGCCAGAAGCACGTGATTGTGCAAACAAGTTACTTTATCAAGGAAACTCTAGGCTAAGGCTAAGTCCTATTCAGAGTATTCCCTGGCATAAGGTATAGATCACATAATGTGGCAGATCTCAGATGAGATCTAGATCCTTCTGATGATATCTGATCTCTCAATCTAGATTAGGATCTGATCTGTGGCAGAGATCCAGATTGGATCTCCTCACCTCTAGGCAGCCATACTATACTCATAGATTAATACCTGTGCTATCTTTCATTCCACCCACATCCTCATGGTGTGGCTTCTCTTCCATTCCTCCCCCTTGATCCATGAGGCCACTGCCTCACTCCTCATTGCCACCCCATGTTCTATCTGATCTATTTATTTAGAGGTAGGAGCTACTTTAGCTATTGGTGTCCACAGATAGCATACTTTAGGGTAGACCTTCTGTACTTGGTCTGTGTGCAGATCTCTACAATATATAAGGCAGGGGGTGCAAGCTGGGTATTTCCCAGTCTTGCTCTCTTGACCTCTTGGCTGGTTATACAGGCTGAACTCTCAGTGCTGCTGGCTATTGGTTTATACAAGAGTAGTGGTCTCATCCTTTCCCTCTCATCTAGTTCTGGGCCACTAGCATAAAAGCCCAAGCAGCTATCAAGGATAAGTTTAGGAGTGTCCACCAAGGTTGACTCAAGTATCAAGGCATAGTAGGTAGTCTCCCACTTCAAAGTCAGTATGGAATTTGCACTTTTCTGGTTTGGTGTAAAGGCCATGTTTCCATAGCCTGCAGAGGACTTCACAGACATGCTTAGTATGAGAAGTCTGGTCAGTGGAAAAAATAAGAATATTATCCAGATAGATAATAACAGAAACATCAAAAAGATTAGTGAAGATAAAATTGATAAACCACTAAAATGCTGCAGAAGCATTTGTAAGGCCAAATGACATAACCAGCCACTTATAGAAGCCATAGCACATGCAGAAAGAGATATTTTACTCATTGCCCTCAGCAATACAAATCAAATGGTAAGCATAATAATGATCAAGCTTGATATAGATGGTTGTGTGGCTTAAAGAGTTAAGAAGGTCAGAATACATGAAAGAGGGTAGCAGTCCCTCTTTATGATCTTATTGAGTTCTCAGAAATCCTGTTATGCACCCAAATAGTGCAATCTGAATACTACACAAATGACCAGTGAGTGACAGGCATGACAACAACATAAGGGCTTTTGGCTAGTGGATCTGAACTAGGCTTGGGAGTCTTGAAAGGGATAACCTGAGTTAACACTAGCAACTAGTGCTCAGGCATCAAGAAATTAGGAAAAGAACAAATATCTGGATTAACTCAGAAGAGCCCAAGTAAGAGGAGTGAAGATACAAGTGATTAAGATTGGAGAGACTCCAGATCTTGCCTACCCTGTATATATATTGCCAGGAGGCATAGCCTCATATATAGAATGACTAACTACTATCTATATGAATTAATAGCAGTAATCTCTCATATCTTTTTAAATAGGAAAGTGGGCATGGAGTGTATAAGTCAGAAATGAGGCAATGGCTGTTGCAAACCCATGCAATGACCACTTTCACTCTCACATGATCATGGGAATCCCAACCCTTATCAGGCTAAACCCTAGCTTAGGACTTGGTTATACTATGTTATAATCATTTTTCACTTTTCACATCACGTGACCATGGGATACCTTTACCATTTCACCCTGTCACCTTTTCACATCTTCACATTGTCACACTTTCACATTTCACACTTTCACACCTTCACTCTTTCACATATCACAGCCTAGACCATGACATCATGCCTGGCAGCTTCCTCATGGAACTGCTAAGGTACTCGCTCTCTTATCGCCATTGGTTGGCTTGTTGTAGTATTACTTAGGGCCGGAGCCATCTACATGGTCCGTGCACAATGTTGTAGCATATATAAGGGGGCTGGCACGAGCTGGGGATTTCCCAGTCTTGTGCACTTGAGCCTTTGGCTTTATACAAGTCCTTGACCCTTCTCTCATATTCCTCTTGCCTAGTTCTCTTGGGATCTAGTTCAAACCCAAGCTTTGTGTTGTTAGCGATCACTAGGAGTTTCGCTCAATTTCAGCAACGGCAGAGTCAACGCCGTTTCATACTATACGAGTTCTCTAAGGTTAATGGCCATGAGGCACATCTAGGGATCTTCCCTGGATCTCCCCTGGATCTTCCCAATCTTGGATCTGGTCATCTCATCAGATCTGACGGATCTGCCAAGGTGATCTCATCTGTGGATTGAGATCCCCGTCCTCATTGTGCCCATGCCTCTTCTCTTCCATTCCCCCACCTACATTTCATATCCGCCCCATGCATTTCCCATTCGGCCTACATGAGTTACACTTTATACGCTATAGGCTGGCTTACTGTACAACTCTAGGGTAGACACTGATGTACATGGTCTGTGCACCATCTAGAGTAGTATATAAAGGCCAGCTCAGAGTGCTAAAGTCCCTCAGACTTTATCACTTTGTAGCTTCAGGCAGTTTTAGGCTTTAGTTAAAGCTCTTCTCAGGAAATCAGGCCCTTCAAGAAGGCAGAGATCTTAGAAGCTCGGGCATGTGTCTCATTCGAGTCCTCCTCATCGTCCATCACTCAGTACTCCTCGGTTGCTCCTCTCCTGATCCACCTTTAGTTTTGTCTTCCAGTGTTCCTCCTCTCTCAATCCTCAGCTAGGTGTAGCCTCTGATTTCCAGAGTCGTAACAATATCCAGGTTTTTTGTAGTAAAGATAGTATTATGCATCTAGTGAACATGATGGTCTCTAGCACATGACTGTGGGAACTTAAGAGCATGTAATGGAAATGGTTGCAAAGTCATGTGACCAGAAGCATATAATTGTGCAAACAAGTAGTTTTATCAAGGTTAACTCTAGGCTAAGGCTAAGTTCTTTATATTAGAGTATTTCCCTGCACAAAGTATTAGTCATGTGATGTGGCAGATCTCAGATGAGATCCAGGTACAGTTCCTAATGACATCTGATCTCATGATCTAGATAGAGAATCTATTATGTTTTCTCTTTTCCTTCTTCTTCTCCTCTTTTCTCTCATCATAGATTCTGCTCTTCTTATGCCCTAGCTTGTCTAGACCTCTCTCTTGTTATGCCCTTTGCCTGGGCCTTCTATCTTTCAATCAGCTGACTTAATCATTTCATCTCTTTCCATCCATTTCCACACAGATATCTTACTCATCATTTATCAGCATGATTACTCTTTCTATCTCTGCTTCAACCCTGTTAGCTGTACTATAAAGTAGTGTACCTTCTGTCCTCTCTTTCCTTATGCTACTTCTACCTTGTGATCACTTCACTGTCCTTGCATCTTTACCACTCCTTGTACTTATGTACTTGAAATTCACTGCTTGTGTCCTGGCACTATAACCAGAGAATCATCAGCATCTGATCTCAGCACACCCCTGGGAGTGTAGCTGGTACTATTAAGGCACAACACTTCATCTGTTGCCTTCCACTTGTCTTGAAGCTTACCTTTGGTTCACTTCACCCTCTTTGTCCACAGCAAGGTCTATGCCTGTCCCTACCCGGGCCTAGCATAACAGAATCTAATCTGTGATAGAGATCCAGATTAAATCTCCTTGGCCTTGCTGCTACTATGTCTCTTTCATATCTCTGATTTTATGTATTTCTCTTCTATTCTTCCACATCCTCATGGTGTGGTCTTCTCCTCTATTCCAAGTTCATTGATTTATGAGGCCACTGCCTTACTCATTATTCCTGCTCCATGCATTTCCCTTCTTTTATCTATAGCTAAGCAGTTACTGCTATTAATGTTTATAGATAGTAGACCTTAGGCTAGGCTCCCTGTACTTGGTCTGTGCACAGACCCTGGCAATATATATGCTACAGGAGTGTGCACAGACCATGTCCCTAAGGTCTGCCCTAAACTATGCTACAGTAAGCCAACCAATGGCAGTAAAAAAGCAAGTATCTCAGCAGTATCTTATGGTAACTGCCACACAATAATGTCATGGTTTAGGCCATTCTAGAATGTGATTATGTGAAGATGTGAAAAAGTGAAAGTGTGAAATGGTAAGGGTTTACCACAGTCATGTGATATGAAATGTAAAGGGTTAAAGTAAAGTACAAAGTGGGTGAAAATAAATTAAAATTATAATAATCTCTTTGCCATCCCAAGATGGGATCCCATTGAGCTCTTTTGGTTTGGCTCCTCTGGTTGCTAAGCTTAGGCTTTACATAGAACCACCATATTTCTCTCTTTACTTTAGCAGCCTAGTTAGGGGCCACTAGCACTTGAGCCCTGCTTACAGTTTGAGAATAGGAGCATTTACCAAGGTAGTTTGAGTATCAAGGCAGGACAGGTAGTTACCTGTTACAGATAGTCAAAGGGGGACTCCAGCTTTGTAGTAGGTGATTAGGATGTTGTTATTCTTAATATTGGCCAATATTGTGTGGTTTTGGAATTCTATGGTATATTCAGTGAAAGAGGGAGTTCACTTGCCTTTCTTGTTCTGATGCATCTGCATGTTAGTGAGTTAGTGGATAATGGAGGCAATGGTGTCTTGCTTTTTGAACAAGGCATTAAATGCCTTGAAAAAGCTGCTAAAGGAATCCATGGATACTATTATACCAGCAATGCATATTTTTTGATAGGTAGTTACTTAAGAGAGGGCTGGGCCCTTAGTTATGTAGAAGAGAGTAAATGCAATTTTTTTCTCATTGAAGTTGTAGACTATGGTATTAACAAAGAGATAAAACTGGACTGAGTCCAGCCAAGCTTCTGCTTTGTTGTAGTTACCATCAAAGTGCTCAGGGGTGCTAAGGCAAAGCTTGGTGGATTTAATGGGAGTGGGAAAGTTGAATATTTTGGGGGAAAGGGAGAGATTTCAAGGAAATGGGAAAGAGGGAGTAGCATCTGGTGGAAATTGGGGAAGATAGAGTAGGTTTATAAGAGATCTGTAGAAAGGAGGAAAGTTCATGCACTAAAATACAATCTTGTTCTTGATCTTTTGTAAAGGAAATAAAAGATCATGAAGATTATCTTCTGGGGAGCTAGGGCAGAGATTCAAGGGTTCTTCTGTTTCACAAAAGTCTAGGGATTCTTCATGGGTTGAGTTTTTGGCTTGCCCCAAAGAGTATCAAGGAATAAGAGAGTCTTGGGTGGAATGGAGGTGAAACTATAGCAATGGTAGCTGCAAATAGAGATACTACTTCTTTTGTTACACTAGGCCCAGATAGGGACTAACATAGGCCTTAGGGCTAGAACAGAGGAGTAAGGCTTGACTAAATTAGCCTTGGATCTAGAGTGATAATGCAAACACAGAATGGCATCAAGTATTCCTTAGTAAGATTTGAAGATGAAATGAGAATGTAGGACTTATTAAGAACTAAGGGTGGTTTTGCTGACTAATGTCATAAGGAGGACTCAAAGGTATTCAGAAGAGAACAAGGTGGAATAAGGCAGAAGTAGTGTAAGGAACATGGGAGGTGAAGTATGCCACTTATACTTAAAGGGATAAGATTTAGACTCAGTTGAATAAGTCAGAGTAGATTACTATAGTTAAGTAAGTGATCCATGTGAAAATGGATGGAACATGAGAGAAGCAAGCCATGAGTAATGGTTGCTGACTAAAGAAATGTTCTGAAACAAGGAAGTCAGAAGGTTTCAGAACATAACAAGAGAGCATAAGAAACACAGGAAGAGCAGAAACTAGAGCATAAGAAAAAAGAAAAGAGACTAATCATAACAAAAGATTAGATGAATGCAGGAGGTGGGGGACAGAGTGAGGGTATATGAGAAAGTCTGTGAATGAGTGGTGGTAACTATATATGGCCTATTATATCAAGGCATAAGTTTGGCAGCATGGCCACCATGCTTTTCAAGATAATCATGATAGCAGTGCTGAATAAAGAGAAGAACAAGGTCACCAATGGCAATAACAGGTTTGGAAGAGCAGATTAAGTTAGCATGAAATGCTTGAGTGATTTTGACATAAAGAAGATTGTCTTGAGCATTAGAGAGTTGGATGTGCATGTTTGTAAGAAGCTTAGAAGCATCAAGTATGTCAGAACTATTATGAAGGAGATAAAGCAGATAAGAGAAAGAATGTGTGGGCTATAGCTGAGATGGAGTTGAAAAGGGGTGTGACCAGTGCTGTTATTAACTGTGTCCATGAGTTGGAAATGAACATGGGGCAGGGCTTTGACTCAGCCAGTTTGATTACAGTTGATAAAAAAGTAAAGGGATTGGATAATGGTCTTGTTGGTTCATTCACTCATGTTATCTGTCTGGAGATGATAGGTCATGGACATTTTAAAAGAGACATTAGTAAGCTTATGCAGTAATCACCAGAAACTGGAAAGAAAAAGCTTATTATAATTGAAAATGATTTTGAGTGGTAGACCATTTTTATAGTACCAATGATTAAAGAACAGTTTCATGAGCTAACAAGCTGAATGGGAGTCTGTGCAAGGAATAATGCATATATTAGCATTAAGATGGTTAGTAATGGAGAGGAGCATGTTAAATCCTTGGTCAAGGGAGAGTAATCCAATAAAATCCATTACAACAGAGTTCTCATGATGATCTTGGATGGGCAGCAGGTATAGAGGACCAGCCAGAAAGATGTGGAGATGTCTATTGTATAAACATGCAGCACAAGAGGGAATATAAGCAAAAAGCAGGTCACATTTTATATAAGGCCAATAAAATGAAGAACATAGTGCCATGTAAGACTTCTCACCACCAAAGTGGCCAAGGTGGTCTTGTGCTAAGTGAAAAAGGTATTTATGAAGGGAGTTGACACATGGAATAATGAGTCAATTATTAAGGAAAAGTAAACCATAATGTTCTTGTAGACTGGGATAGGAGCCCAACAAGGAGAAAAGTCTGCAGCAGTAGGCACTAGCAGTGTAGCCTGCAAGAATGTCATGTACCAGCTGCCAATTAAGAAATAACCAAAGAAAAGAATGAGGAAATGAATTAAAGGGGAACAAGGGTATTGGTAAGGTTAAAGTCCTGCAATTGACAGACAGTGTGGGAACTGATGTGGTGAGGACAGCATTGATAGACATAGAGTAAAGTTCTTCAGAAAAGAAAGGCAGATAGGTGTGACTAAGGGCATTGGCAGCAAGATTGCAATGTTCCAGAATATAGTGGAAAGTGAGATCAAATTGCAATAGATATTCTGACCAGCAAGCCTGATGATAAGAGAAGTCTCATTGTGTGAGAAATTTTTCAAGAGTACAATGGTCAGTATAAACATTAACTAGGGTATCAAGAAGTTCCAGCCATTATTTGCACAGTGCTTTAATAATGGCCAAGAGTTCTTTTTTATATACAGGGTAGTTATTTTCAGCATTACAAAGTTGCAAAGAATCAAAGGCAACAGATCAAGCCATTTCCCATGTTTCACCTCACATAAGAATGGCACTAGTATGGTAATTAGATGTGTCACAAGTAAAAAAAATGTGGTTGTTACCCAGATTATCATAATCAATGGTGGTGAGGCAGTGGGGACTTAGGAGAAGATCTTTAAGGGCTTGGAAGTCATGGGTGTGCATGGAAGTCCATGCAGGGAAGCACTTTTGAGCATCTGAACCAGTAAAAGGGGTAAAAACACAAGTGTGCTCAGAAATTTGTGGAAGGTAATTTGCAAGGAAATAGACAAGCCCTATAAAGAAGCACACATTGGAAGTATGTTTTGGAGTGGGCCAAGCAAGAATTCAAGTGACTTTCTGGGGATCAGCTTTGATACTATAAGATAAGATATACTACCCCAAAAAGTCAAGCTCAAGGCAAAATAAGCTTGTTTTTTTAATGGAGCAAAAGAGAGTGGCAGTACAAAGGGCATCAATACTGCATGCACATTAGCTTCATGTATAGCAAGAGTATCTGACCAGATAATAATATCATTGAGATAAATGTGACAAAATTTACCAATAAGATAATATAAGATCATAGCCATATAGCATTGATAAAAGGTGGGTGTATTGCAGACCCCCATTGGCATAACCAGCCATTTGAAAAGACAAAAGGGGGTCAGTGTAGCAGTAAGTGGAACATTATCTGGATGAACACAAGATTGAAAAAAGGAGCTAGTTATATTAATCTTTTCAAAAACTTTCCCTTTGGCACAATCATGCAGAATCTCATTAATGTGAGGTAAGGGGTGATTATCTGGGACTGTGTTGGCATTGAGTCAGCAATAGTCATTGACCTAACAAGGCAGAACAGTAGAATTAGCTTTAAAAATTATAAAGGTAAGTAAAAAGTAAGGACTGTAGGACAAATGAATGTATCCAGCTTTAAGATAATGGTCTAAAAGAGTTTTCCATATGACATGGTACTTTTTGGGGCAATCATAAGATCTAGAGCAAATAATTTTGTTAGCATCTTTAACTTTAATTTGAAAGAGGATGTTATTGGGTAGCATAGTTATATAGGAAATGTTAGTTGGGAAATGATTGTGACATTCCAGTTTGATTGCCTGGCCATGTTTGGCAAGATCAAGCAACATTTGTTCACAGAGAGTAAGGGCAGCAATTTGAGCATGGATTGCACATGCAAGGGATAAAGAAAAAGTGGTGATGGTGAATTGATCCAGAATTTAACAAAGAGGGGGTGAAAATTGGTTCAGTGCAGTAATAACAGCTTGTTTTCTTTGTAGAAAAGCAAAGGGATCAAATTAAAAGACCAATGAGGCCCTTAAGAGGGCATAGGTTGGAGTAAATTATAAGTATCAATTTTTAACATACAAGTATAAAGTTCATAATCAATAATCAATCTACTATGCAAAAGAAAGGACACTCCCAACAATATAGGTGAGCACAAATTTTGTGCAATAACACCATGAACAGCTTGAGAATAAAAGTGAAAATTCATAGAAAGACAGGTTAATAAACAAAATAATAAAGGGCAGTCTCTTTCCTTTTTCCCTCAGTAAATGCAGTTAAAACAAAGGTGAGGATAGAAAGGGAACAAATGCAAAGACCAAGTTGGTAAACAAGAAGATAATCAATAAGAACTAAAGGGAAACCATGATTAATAATGACATTAACCAGAATTGGAGAGGATGTTACACAACTAGTGTTACGGCGCAAGCCTAACACGACAGTCGCATGTGACCGTGAGAGCTGTAGAGCATGTGATGCACTGGTCAGATGATCAGTTGCACATGATCGTGCGAATGAGCTTCCTTACAAGGCAAGCCCTAGGCTAGGGTTACTAGTCCTTATACGAGTATTCCCCCGGCACTGAGTATAGGTCACATGATATGGCTGGATCCCCAATGGGATCTTAGATTAGCATCCGCTCTATGGAGATTAGGATCTGCATCTGTGGCAGAGATCTGATGGATCTCCTCAGTCTTTAGGCAGCCATGCCTTATTCATAGATCGCATCTCGTGCCTTCCCTTCCATTCTCCCACATCCTCATGGTGTGGTTCCCTCTTCTCCATCCCTGATCTGCGAGGCCACTACCTCACTCCTCATTCCCGATCCATGCTATATCCTCACCTATTTAATATACTTAGTCATGAGCCCCTTTAGCTATTGGTGTCCATAGATAGCATAGATTAGGGTAGGTCTCCTGTAGCTGGTCCATGCACTAATGCCAGCAATATATAAGCAGGAGATGTCAAGGCTGGGTTCTCCAGTCTTGACCTCTTGTGACTTCAGCTAGAGCCTAGCCTGATCTAAGGGCTGACCCCTAGTGGGGTTCCCCCTCAGCTCTCATCCACTACCTGGCTAGGTTTATACACAAGGCCTCACCCGACTCATCCTTTCCCTCTGCCTAGTTAGGGGCCACTAGACAAAAGCCTCATAGAAGATCTAGGAAAGTCCAGAGACCATTGGTGTTCCCCAAGGTGTCAGTGAAGCTTGAGAGCATGGGAAGTCTCCCACAACAACTAGCAAACACAATAGTCTTAAGCATGTGACCATGGGGACATAATGCAAATGGTTGCATAGTCATGTGACCAGGAGCACATGATCATGTGAATGAGTATCCTTATAAGAATAACCCTAGGCTAAGGCTAAGTCCTATATATTAGAGTATTTCCTTGCACCAGGTATCAGTCACATGATGTGGCAGATCTCAATAAAATCCAGGAATAGTCCCTGATGATATCTGATCTCAGGATCTAGATTAGAATCTGCATCTGTGGCAGAAATCCAGATTGAATCTTCTCAGCCTTATGGTGGCCATGCCTCTTTCATATTTCTAAACCAGTGTGCTTTTCTTCCATTCTTCCATATTCTTATGATGTGGCTTTTCTTCCATTACTGTCTCTTGATCCATGAGGCCACTGCCTTACTCCTCATTCCCATTCCATGCTTTCCCCTCTCTTATTTAATATAGGCCTTACTGCTATTGGTGACCATAGATAGTAAACATTAGGGTAGGCTCCCTATACTTGGTCTGTGCACAGACCTTGGCAATATATAAGACAGGGAGGGCAAGCTGGATTTTCCCCAGTCTTGCTTTAGCTTGTCCTTTAGGCTAAACACCTGTGGGATTATATAAGCACCCACTAGATCTCTTGGCCATCTCCAAGATGAAGATTCCCTTGAGCTCTCTTGTGGCAGAGGCTTCTTTGGCATGGCCCATCATATTCTCTTTCATTCAGCCTAGTTAGAGGCCACTAGCCAAAAGCCCTGCTTATAATTTGAGGATAGGAGCATTCACCAAGGATGTCTTGAGTACCAAGGTTTAGGATGGGCAGAGTACCTGCAACAGAGGAAATAGAGGGGCCATTAACAAGACACCACCAATAAAGATAAGAAACAGACAAAGGGGCCATATACCCAGTATTACTAGTGTTGATGTCCATGGTGTCATCCACAACTGCCAATGGCATTGCAATAGCAGCAATGATTTGTGACTGAACTGGTCAAGCATGAAGGACAAGGGCCAGCATTAGCAGTATGTATTTAATGGCACTAGGAAAACCATTAGAACAGTTACAGGAGCAGTGTGTTTAAAAAGGTCATTGGCATTTAAAACAACCATCATTTTCAAGAAGTTTTTGTTCCTCAGCAAAAAGTGCAGGAAGTTGTGTAGCTGTAGAGGTGGTGAAAGATTGAGTTTTAAGAAGAAAAGACTTAGTTTTGAAGAAGGTACAAGTGGACTGGAGTTGGCAATCATCAAGTGCAGAAGCAAGAGCTTGTGCATCAAATGCATACTGATTATCCAGAAGAACCACCTTTTTCAGCCATGTTTGAAACACCTGCTCTAAGGCAACTTCAAAGGTACAATATTTGTGAAGAAGAAGGGGATATATGTGTGCTTTCAAAGGGAAGCACAATGCCCAGTCATTGAGATGAGAGATGGTGCCTCATAAGGTGGTATTTTGCATTTGTACTTTGGTGGTCCAGGAGCAAAAGGAGGCAGTTCCTTGTGAAGAAGTAAGCATCTGCTAGTGAAGTATATTGGCCCAATTAGAGGGAAGCCAGACTGTACAGACTTCCATGAGAAAGGCATTGAAGGAAAGGGTATTAAGATTATCAGCATCATTTGCATACCAGTCTTGAATGCAGGGGTACTGGAGATTCCAGGCAGTAGTCAACACCTGCTTTGCAGTATCAATAGATTTTATATGAAAGTAAGAGCAACAACCCATTTTCCAGCTCTGAAGTGAGATTACCAGCAGTGATAATCAGCACCTTATGTGCAGCATGTTGGAATTCTTCATTTCTACAAACTGACCTTCTGGTCATTGGATCTCCCATTTTTCCTTTTGTCCATTTGTTCATCCAACTTCACTCCTATTCATCTTCATATGGTTACGCCGAACATGTCTTATGTAATCACAGTTTACTGCACCTCAGTCTTCATCCATAGAAACTGAGGTGAGATAGTCCTTCATACAATTTTACCATTCACCTACTAATTAGCACCTACAAGGCCTACCTGTGTTTAGTACACTAACCCCACAGCATAACCTCACAACACAGCGGCTTGTTCGAAATGACCCTTGGCAGACATTGTTTGAAATGGACGGTAGATAGGGAAATCGGACAGGGATGAGCTATCGGTGTCTTCAATTGATACCATATCAGATCGGACTGGAGACGGAGCGGCTGCGGTAATGGGAGCGGCAATCACACAGCGAAGCTGAGCGCAGCGCTAGGAGCGAGTTATGCAAGAAGACAGGGCGGTAGAAACAATTTCGGCAAGGGGTGTGAGGGACGGTAATCGGACGGAGTGAAGCGGTGAACAGCAGTAAAAGCCGTTCAAAACAAAAAGTGGAAACCCACCGTGCGGTGGGAACACTCAGAAGCAGAACGGGACGAGGCTCGGTGATTCGAGGAAAAAGATAATCTACAGGGGAAAGTCGCCTCTCTATATATACTGTCGCAAGGTGTGGCATATGTGTGGTGCTATGCAGACTCTGGAATCCCTAATGGCATCTGGAGAACACATGTGTGGTACTATGCAGGCTCTGGTATCCATGATGGCATACATGCCGTGTGCAGTCCGCAATGTGTCGTTGATGAGGAACGCAAGCGCGTGTGCGCGTTACAGTACTGCATAGTAACTTACACTGTGAATTGTCTGCTCATGACGTTTCACCACTTGAGTGCTTGGTTTGATGTTATTGTAGCTCGCTCCGAGCGATCTTACTACACTACTGGTAACCGCACTTCAGAGCTCGGCAAAGCAGACCAAGTACACAGCACCTAATGACGTGCAAACTCTCTGTCGTCTTCAAGCTTGATGCGAGTTCGTCGGCATCTGCAACGAGGCCGGGGTGTGAACCCGAAGCTGCTCAACCCAGCTTCAACCTTCCGTTGGCTTACTAGTGGCAACAGAGTTATTGTAAAGGAGAAAATAAGTGACCAGTGCTTGTCCAGCACAGTACTACAAGTGATTATGTGCAGGATCATAGCCGATGACCAAAACTCACCGTGCTGCTATTCCTACGAAAGACAAAGAAAATCACAACAGATGTACAATCTAACTATACAATACGCCGGGTCATGCTGCATATCCCCCCACTCGATCGCGTTGCGTCCAGTCCAGTGGAGAACGAGACTCCAGGTACAATACAGCTGGTCGCTCGAAGACACCCCGTGTACATGATCTGGGCCAACTTATCCGTTGTTGCCAGCAATAAGCCGTAATGTCGACACGCGATCATCGGACACCATTAAGATTTCATCGCGGCCGGCTTGGCTATATCTAGAGTACTGACCATACCCCGCTGCCATGGGTGGTCCATGAGTGGGCCGCCCATACATAGATGATGAAACCTGGTGATGCGGGTGTGATTGGTACGGTTGCGGAGCATAGTATGCGTGGTGGTGCAGGTTTGCTGTTAGTGTCCCTGATGGTGGGGTGTCTGAGAACAGCAAGCGAAGGTTATTTCCTTGGATGACTTGGGACATGAGACCCGTTTCGACATGTCGAATTTCCACAAACGAGGGCTCAAATGCCAGGACGAATGGATACCTCATAGCTAGATGGCGTCCGTTAGGAATGCGAATGTTGCAAGCCATCCTTCTGTACTTACCAAAACCTGTCGGTGATCCCTCCCAGTAGACCATGAAATTTGGCCGTGACCGCCAACCGCTCCTGTTGACATAGAAAGCAAATTCTTCGACCACTGGAGTAAGCATCAATAGACTTTCCAAGCTCTCGCTCTTACCATCATAGCAAAGCAAGAATTCATTGTCAATCCGATAGATGGCCATTGGTCTCAAGTTCTCCCGCCTCCTCACAAAGTCGAGTGATGCGTCCGATGGGTCTAACAGACTTTGGGTATCCAAACTCTCGAGGTCAACTATCTCGAAGCCTTTCGAACAACCCACACAAAGTCTCGTTTTCAGAAAATGTATCGAACTCGATTCAACCGGGATGTAAAACTCCTGGCTCGCCTGTCAACAGGTAAAAAAACAGAGAAATCAAAAGACATACTCTGAAGAGTTTCAATGTATCATTCCCTCCCTGTAAAAGCTTGCGGAACGTTGGTTTACTCCGCCCGCGTATAGTTTGATCAATGGGCTCGAGGGTCTTGATTGTGCTAGAGAGTGGACTCGACTTCACAACGCAAACAAGGGTTTTTCCGAGGCAGATACCAGCTTTGAAAAATGATGTGTGCGAAGATATACGTTTTGCACGCTTCAACCCGGCCAAGGGGTCCATGGGATCAAGGGCTTCCAGGGGGAAAGTGATCACTTGTCGCTCTGCAAAAAAAAAAAAGTGTGCATGAATTATGAATGACGACGCTAACAACTTGCCTGAAAGTACGATGAGGAGTTGATACTCTTCGAGAACATCAACCTGCGACACGTCAAGCAGTGCTAAGACTTTAATCGGGTCCCTATTCGGATCTCTTAAGTCCGATAGGTAGACACCGTCGTCCGTTCCGAAGGCAATCCGTCTCCCGTTCGCTAATTCACCGTCAGCCGGGTCTTACCTTCCTGTACTGCGACTCACCAAAGGGGGCTGCACAGTTTACCCTATTGGTTCCCAAGAAGAAACCTTCAGAAACGGCCATCGCATCAAAGGCCATACTTCGTTCCCTCAGCGAGTCTTGTTGTTTTGTTATGGTCTCTACCCATTTGCGGTGGCTCACGAAAGTGCTCGCCCATAATGTTATTTGGTAAAATTTTCGACCGAGGTGTACAAACGTAATCGCGAAGTCGCCTTTGCCATCAACCTTGATTGGGATTTGAGGCGGATAAGGCGCACCACGATTCAAAGCCTTTTTCGTAGGTTCTTTGCTTTGAACGGAAATGAAGAGAAGTTCCAATGGAATAGGCTGTGCGATCAAGTGGTCTATGAGTCAACGAACATGAACGAAGCAGTCAGGGGCATACACGTCGATAAACCTTGTACTGTTCGTGCTTAGATTTTTGCTTGACCATTAGCAACGCATGATCGAAGAGATATACCAACAAATCCCCGCTGTCCCCTTGGGAACCCCCACGCTTATTCAACGCGCCTTTATAAACGAGCTCCCGGGAAGGATCCTGTAATCTCAGGTCCTAATGGAGATAATGACCTTAGGATATAGAATTCGGAATAAGAATAGATGCGAACCACTTGTTCTCCAGGCCTGTACACTAGCTGCTGATCGAGCTGTAGTAGGTTGAACCTATTTTCCGTCTTTCCAGTTTCCACATTCACTTTGGCGAGGAATTCCCGGACCATGCAGACGGCTTGCGCAAGAGTTTGCTTATCAGGATTATCTTCGGGAGTATGTTTAATGACCGCTTCTAGCAGTAATGGGTATCGCGCAAGACGAGTTGTAGGTTTGGTGAGGTAGCCATTCAGTTCAAGTTTGCGAGATTCAGGTAGTCGCTCTGTAGCCTGCACGCATGCCGTGGTGAGCAATGTTATCCTAGAATGACACTATAAGGCGCACCTCGACAAATGACGCGAATGCCGGATTAGAGCTTTTTTCTTTTTCGAACTCATATTTTCCGTACAGTTGATGAGCACCATATGATACGAAGGGACCGAAATGAGGCACTGCATCAAGCAAAATATCACCAATGCATTCGACGACGGCGTATGACTTTTGACGTTTATTAAGTGCATCACGAAGGCGAGTGTTCACGACGATGATCTCCTGAATGTTCCAAAAGACCTGCTGAATGATATCGGTACGGCGGTCTGCAGGGATGATGTCACCGTCTTTGAGACTATTCACCCAGACCTGCAAGGAAGTTGACGTGTGAAGATAGCAAAACACAAGATACGGAGGGATCACGCATACATCTCGAAGGTACTCCATATCTCGTACGAAGTCACGCTCTGTATAGATCACCTCATTGATGGCCTCTTGTCGCTTTTTCTCTGTGTCTGATACACTGTTCACTATTTCTTGTGGCACCGAATGTATCCAAAGCGTGCCAGGTTCCTGCGAGGCGGTGTGAGTGAAATACGATCATTCACGGTCGCAATGCTCACCACAAGATCGCCCAAACTCTCCCGCGAGATCTGTTTCTTGAGACCAGGTTGAGGTTTCATGTTCAGCCTTGCCTGCTGCTCCAATCGCCTCGGACATGCAATGCTGTAACATAGTTTGTCTCTTGTGCACGTGGGGGAATAACAATCCGTCAAAAGAGTAAAAACACCGGAGGGAAGGGGGATTTCGTCGATAGACTCCGTGCCTTTTGATTCTCTGGTTTCGAGTCCTCCCGTCACCGGCGACGAGTCCTTCTCATGAGAGTCAGTAGAGCCGTGCCCCGTAGAGACCATCGATGCCCCCCTCGAAATATCCGCTTTGCTTTGCACAGGAGATTTTCCCTCCGCGTCGTCATTATCAAGGTCCACATCGGCTGTAGCCAGCTCCCCGCTAACGAAGGGACTCAATTTGGTCCTAAACTGGTAGAGCTCTGCCGCACTGTCACGCAACCGATGGTCATATGTGACATCATGGAAAAACTTCTGTGCATCCAATGCCCGTCCTAGCAGCAGGGCCAAATTTCGGTCAGTGGTTTTGATGATGTACGCGATCTTGTCTACTGCTTCCCGTCCGTCAAATGCATCTTTGTATGTGAGTCCATCCTTGATGCGGTCTGCAAGGGCGATCCGTTCCTTGAAGGCCTCTGCTACTCTGGAGAGTAGGGCAGGGTAGATGAAGGGAGTGCGTGTACGTGTCATGGTAGCCTTTGCTGAGATCGTAGGGGAGTTTCGACCGCCTTGGAGAGGTTGAGGTATGGGTGGACGTGAACGTACGTCCAACACGGTACGCATTGAGTTTGAGGTAGAAGAAATGGATAGGGCCCTGTCCTGTGTAGCACGGTCGCGACGAAACGGGGGGCTAGGCACAGTGCGAGCTGAGTCCGAAGAGCACCGGGAAGTGACTGTCGGGCCAATGAAATGGTCAACAAGGGTAGATGAAGCGGGAGAGGAGTTAGCGAGGGATGAACGTGAGCCGGCCATGAGGGCAGTGTCAAGCTGGAGTTGATGTGGGCGAGAAGGTCCACTGTAGTCGGACTGAACAGAGGGGGGACTTGATTGGCGATTCTGGGGCTGTTGCGCGTGGTGGGCTTGAGGGAAGGGTGCGATGACTGGAAGAAAGGCACGGGATTAGCGCATTGTGCAACACGGCGACCAGATATGGAACAGAGTAACCCACGTGTGTGTTCTGAAGCGTGAGCCCATGGCAACTCGCTGACCGAGTCATCTACAGGCTGTTCATCTGTGCCAAAGCCGATATTGAAGCGGCCAATGTCAGGGTCGATTAGGTCCAGACGAGGCAAGTCACCAGGAGGGTGGGATGTGGTGCCATTCTGCGGAAGAGGGTCGGTGCGGTGTACCTGTGCTTGATAAGCTTGGGCAGGGGTAAGACCGGACTGGGTGAGTGCCTCAAGTGTAGCATCTGGGGGATCCTCTGGCTTGGGGGGGACGATGGCAGATGTAATGAGAACACTAGCGACGGAGGGCGCACGGGCATGGAGACTGGGGGGCGCGAGGGTGTGGCCACGCCGTGGGGGATAGTCGGGGGGCTGGGAGTGGGGAATGGCTGGGAGATGGGGCCGGGAGGCGGGAGGCTGGGAGTGGGCTGGATCCTGGTAATGGTGGGGAACAGACGGGTAGGAAGTCGGTCTGTAGGTCTCCTGCGGGTAGTAATTGTACGGGGGCGAGAGCTGATTCACCTGAGGGCGATACAGTGTGTTCTGGACGGGTTGCGCATAGTATGGACTCGCCACCGCTTGGTGGTGGATCGTCGAGGGACGACCAAAGATGGATTCGTATGCCTCGTTGCGCTTGTCTGGTTGACGTGGCCCAGCTGGCCGCTCCATCGTGACTGGGGGTCTCGTTGTCGTCGTCGTCGGGCGGATCGAGCTTGCAGCGATCGAGCGTGTCGACGCAGGTGGTGATGCGTTCGCTCGGAAGACTCGCGACGAGGCATTGCCCAGTTTTGGGAACCTTTCCCAGCGCTGTCGGCGACGCGCATACAAGCCAACACCAAGCCTGAGCGGGGATCTCGCTCTGCATCATCGCTGCGTACATACGTGTACATGTACGCTAGCACGACGGCCGCTCAACTCACCTCGATCCCCATGCGCGTTCACTCAGCTCCTGCCAAGCCTCGCGCGTACCAACGACGACCCGCTCCTTGGCACTCTGCACGCTATCCAACGCAGGTCGGACGTCCAAGGCGAAAACAGGTTCCCCGTCCGGTGTAGGGGGGGCTGAGTAGTAGTCGATCACGTACCGTACCTCTTCTCCTGTTCGTGGTCGCCGAATGACCCAGTCGTGACGGTCAAAGGGAGGC
>JBBPJW010000251.1:0-40889 GCA_038088935.1 Pulveroboletus aff. viridisquamosus
TACCTTTTTTTCCGTGCCACCCCCTTTTGGGCTCGCTTATCCCTATCGATGGGTCCTGGCGCCCCCTCCTTCTCCGTCCCCCTTCGTCCGTCGGTCGCTCACACGCACGTCCATGTGTCCGGTTGGGAAACAGTCGGCGCAGAATGGACGCCGACGACGTCGCCTCCGCAACCGGGTTCTCTCCATCCCAGCACGCTCACACGAGAACGTCGTCCGCGCGAGGCCCTCTCTTCCGAGCTCCCCGCGTCTCGTCCCGCGTTACCCACCGGCAACCTACCACGTCCCCTTCGTTCCCTCTCCCCTATCCAATCCCAACGCGCCCTCCCCCTTCTCGTACACACGCACACGCGCACACCCTTGTTTTTTTTCCCTGGCCGTCTTCGTTCATATCCGCCTGACTACTTCTTTTTATTTTTACGCGTGCTCCAATCGTGGTGGTCGTCCGCGACCCCTCCCACCTCTTTCTTCCCCACCTTATCGTCGCAAAAGGGCCCGCTCGTGGGGTTGAGTCGGGATTGGTCGTCGATATGGATGTCGCACATGGACGTGGGTAAACGCGAGCTGATGGCTGATCGGCTACACACGCGGTCCTACAGAAGAGGCGCTATCAGCAGACAAGACCTTCCTCGCCAACACTATCACACACGCCTCAACAGGCAACGACGGCAGAGTGACACGTCCCGTCAACGGATCGACGCGGTAAGTGGATTGGGGTCAGGGTACATGTCGTGTCCTATCGTGTGTGTGCGTGTGTTGTGCGCTCGGGGCCATCTGACAATGCGGTCCGATCTCTCTCCGTTTCTATTCTATACTGCCTATTCGTGTCGTCAGGGTGTGTGCGTGCACGCATATCCGCCCGGGATCGTGGGCGTTCGTTTCCCGTTCGTGTGCCCGTGCCACAAACATGGTCTGTCGGAACGGGGTTGGGGGCGGCCTGGTGTCGATACACGTTCCCTGCCCCCTCCTGTTCAACCCAGCCAGGCGGTGCCGATCAAACGACTCCAGCCATACCACTCTAGATCCCGGGGTCGTGGGTTGCTCCCGCGGGTCGTCCACCTGGGGTCGCATTAGCAGTCGGCCCACGTCTCCATGAACAGTCGTCGAATTTTTTTTTGGGGGAGCGACTTCTTCGCCGGATCGAACATTCTACATAGCGGCACATCTGGGTCTCGGTCCAGACTGTCGTTCATTTCCGCACACCCATTCGTGTTGCGTGTGACGGGGTGCCCGGGATCGATGGGCAAACGTGTGTCACTCCAATCCTCGACGGCTGCGTGTTTCGATCTAGGACGCGGTGAGGGGGGGGCGGCGCCTACCCTGCGGAGACGGGGCGACGTGTCTGCGAGGAGGTGGATCGGCGGCGCGTGTGTATGGGGTTGAGGTGGGGGTGTCTGGTGGACGGCGCTCATGTCCGGGCAGCATACGGGTGTGGGGCCACGGGGATGGCATGGACGACGTGGCAGGTGCGGGGGGGGCCGTTGGTCGACGGGGCAGCCAAGGTATCGGGGAAGGGGACGAGGCGTTTGAAACGGTTCGACGGGGGTTTGGACGCGGATGGGGATGTGATGGGTGGGGATGTTGCGGAGGATTTCGAAAGCGCGGTGTCCGCGGAGCGTGATGAAAGGGGGGCATCACGAACGTGATGGCGAGGCGGTTGAGTCAGATCGTTCTCCACTCGGTCGTCGTATCCGCTACGCGTGTATCAGCAGATGGTGGATGTCATACACGATGGGGGGGGCGGGTGGAGTGCGAACCGGGGGGAATGAGAACCGAGCGTATTCAGGGAGAGATGGCGATTGGCCCGTGTACCGCACTTGGCGTGCCACACAGCTTGAAATAGGTGAGCAGACGACCCCATGCCGTGTCTGTGTCGTGACGCTCTTCTGTATTCTGCGCTTCATTTGATCGCCTTACGTTGGGGTTCTTGAGCCCAAGGTTCACATCGCACACGCCCTTGATAGCGCGCGGAAGATGCGATCTGGTAGTTCGAGTGCGGTATAGCACACACGCAGAGACCTGCAATGTGACCCACGTCGACGTCCTTCCCACCACCGAGTCGAACGACGACACTTGCCTAAAATGGCCACGCGGGGAACACTGCGCGGGAAAACATTGGTCATCAACTGTACAGCTATTTCACCCAAGCCCTCGTCCCATCCACGCACGGGCCTTTCTCTATACTCGATGTCCAACAGATTCGCACCTCGCACGACGGATAAGCGTCATTTCGACTCTCGCGTGGTCAAGACCCACCAACAAGTCAGGGCCCTTCGTTTTTGAGTACGCCTACACGAAGGGCTCGTTACGTTCGTGGAACAGCGACTGGACCGCACCGGCTCGCTGCGAGGTATCGTTTTGATGCTGCGCAGGCGCACGGGTCGGCGCGCGTCTTTTTTTTCGTTTGGGGTCTCTGATAGAGTAGAGGTCGGCGGGGACGATCTGCCGAACTCGTAGTTGTGGGACATACATGTCTTGTGCGTTTTGGAATTTGGATTTGAATACATCGTCCGTCGCGACCGCGTCGAGGGAACGTCGACTTGAACTTGCACGCCACAACGCGAGGAGACGACTGGCAAGAGGTGGACATGACGCTGCTCAAGGCCCGACGGGCGCTCGAGCTCATCGTCAAACCAAAGCCGGCGAGTACACTTTCCTCCACCCCCATCGCCCATCCGACCTCGCGTCGGCAGGGGACCACCGGGGGGGGCTCCACGTCAACAACGTACTCATCCAGCTCACCCTCACCGCAGCCGTTCGACATCCCGGTGTCACCGCCCGATCCGTTGTACAAGTTTCCACACGAACACAGTGCGTGTTCGAAGCCGATGTCATATCGCTTCGTGTTCTTCTTCTTTGCGTTGCGCCCGTCTGGCAGGGTGAGGTTGACTCCGCGCGCTCTTTTTGGTTTGGCTCGGTAGGCTTTTATGCGGCGCTGGCTGGCACGCCGGGTCACACTCCCTGGGCCGGGCCCGTGGCTGGGACGACCTCGATGAGCGAACACGGTGGATCGCAGACGTGGCAAGCTGGAACGCGGTCCAGGACGCCCAGAGTACGTGTCGATTCGTCTCACTCAGCCCGCATCCGTCCGGGCAACGCATACACCCCACACACCACACCGACGTGCGCGTCTCGTGGCCCCGGCGACTACCCTGGTCTGAGCCCGGCCCTGCGTCGCTGCCCGGCGACGCCGACCTCGCGCCACAGCCAACGCCACAGTCCACGTCGGCGGTGCCATCTTCAGGTCCCATCGCCCGTGTCCTTGCGGGATTCTGACGTGAGCGTTCGTGATACCCGTCGTGTTCTTTTATCTGACCTCCCCTCCTTGTTGCCCCCCAAAGCGGCTGGGAGCGTCGTGTCGAGCGACTCGGTCCCCTCGCGGTCGTCTCGTGCGCGTGACAGAAGAGTTATGTGTTTACAATTCCGTCGTGCGACGTTTAGACGAACACGCTCAATGGTCGTTTGACAGGTGTCTGGACGTGGAGAGTACATGGGGGACCCAGACTCGTTGCCCGTATGTGGCCCCGCTCGGCTATGCATACACTCCTATGTCGTCCTGGCGGGGCGGTTCTTTCCGTCGCTCGTTTCGCTTTATTGGACTCAACGTATCAAAACCCTGACAGGAACGTTGCGCACAGGTCGACTTCCTAACCGAGACCAAACCTGATTGCGCCGACGCCCGCAATGATTCTCCGCAATCTGACGAGACCGTTTACTTTGATGCCTTGGACACGCTCAGCCTGTCGCACTCATGTTGCATAATGGATGCCGACACCGAGGTTAACTGTGCTTTACCCTGAGTCGGCACTTGACAGCATAGCTGATGCTTTTCATAATGTGTCCATTGACAGGTCGCTGGAAAGGGGCCGTTGGAGCGCATGTCAATACCCTTTTTTGTTGCTATTGATTTCGTTTGTAGTAATAACTCATGTCCTCGATACAGTGCATCTTCGCTTCCAAGACAGGCACAGCAAGAGGGCCATGACTGCGCAATTGCAAGCTCAAACTCAAGGTTCAATCTGCCATCCCTTCGGGTCAAGGGTCCTTCCCCAGACGACGGCGATAGTCAGCGCAGCCATCGCACCATGACGCCTTCGAGGCCGCGTTCTGCCGAGCGTTTCTCGTTCGATCAATTCTATTCGGCCTCCGACGGGGACGGAGGGACGGCATTGCCATATCGTTCCTCTTTGGCCAAGAAGAGATGCGGAGGCGAGGTGATGCCACCTGAAGGCCAGCGGTGCGGTACGGTTCTGAACATGGTCGACATCGATACGGGGCGTGTTCGGGGACCACGCCTGTCTTGCCCTGACGGAGTGCCTCGTGGTCGGGCGTTGTCTCTCGCTGGCGGCGGTCGGAGTGTCGACGCACACGGTCCTGTTGACGATGCTGACAGGGCAAGCGGACACGTGGCGGCGGGGAAGACGTGCGCAGTCGTGGACAACGAGAAGCACGCGAGGGGCGATGATCCGGCCGCTGTACCTCGACGGCGATATCTACCTCGACCCGCTATACCAAACACCGAGGACCGAGGATCCAGACGGCCGAGTTCTCTGAGACGACGTTCTGCGGGTGGTGGGTTCGGTAAGCTGAGTCAAGTCTGTCGAGAGAGGGTGTCCAAGTCGCTCTTTACGTGGCGTGATCGCGTAACCGGTGTTGGACGTGAAGGCCCGGCTCGCCTGGACTCAGAATCGGAACAGGGGCCCGGGCTGGGTCAACTTGGTCTGGGTGGGGGAGGGGAAGGAAGAGGAGGCGATGATGGGCGTGATGGTGGTGGTTTTCGTCGGGCGTCCGTGCCATGGGCCGGCGCCACTGGTCTGGGATCCAGACTGGCCAAGGCGTCCTCGGTGATGTCGGCGACGGCGATGGATGCGGGGAGGGGGCCGGAATCGGGGCGCCCGAGGCGTTTGACGAAGTTGGTGCCGAGGAGTGCGTTCGCAAGACCAACGTCGACGATGACGCCGGGCCGGGAACGATCATCTAGCGGCCGACTTGTGAAGCGACGACCGAGGAGCATGGCGATGATCGGCGAACAGTGAAGTGAAAGGCGGGACGCCTGTGCGGACCCATTGCAAGTGACGAAGGACGCTGTGCGTCTCACGCGACGAGGTGTTCCCAAGTCCAACTGGTACTCGATCGGGTGCGCTGTCTTTGTTCCCTCTCTCTCTCTTTCTCTCTCTACGTTATCAAGGTCTTAATCACCGAGAGCTTGTCCGTTTTGGCCTTTTGTTTTCTTCATTGAGTGTGGGGCGTGTTCAGTTCCGGCGTGTGGGTGTTATATTGTGCAAATGAAGGCATGTTCGTTGTTCACTGTGCGACGACAGGTATGGAGGGTGTTCGCTATAAAATCCGCAGCGCTGGATATGCATCCCACGCTCTCATCTTCCCCTCAGACTCGGTCACCAACTCAGAACAGCTTTTCCAACGGATCGATCACGACGCCCATCTGAAAGGGAGCAAAAATCGGTCAGTGCCTGAACGACCGGTGTGTGGTGACGACAGAGAGGGGGGGTGAAGCAACGGAGGCGCAAAGCCACTTCCAGTCTAGGCACAGCCCTCCCCCCACCATCACCACCCTCCCCCACCGTCTTCCCGGCACCAACACACCAGAGTCGGGAGAAAAACGCACCTTTTTGACCACCCGCGGCAACGTCGCGCGCTGGAAGCCGACGCGCGTGTTCCATTCGCTACCCAGAGGCACCTCCATCCGCCGCTCGAACTGGGCATGGCTCGTATACGGATACGGTAAGTCGCGCACGAGATACTTGGCCGCCTTCTTGTCCCGCTTTTCGGAGATGATCAGGTGCGGTTTGTGGTGGTCTGTGCGCGCGGTGGGTGCGACCCCGGGGACAGATTTGATCAGGTGGGGTTTGGGGGGTGGTTTTCTGGTGCCGGTGCCGCCCCAGGTGCCCTGTTGGACGTAGTGTGTCGTCAATGCGTCAAGGTGTGTGATGGGACGTGGACGTGCGGGGGAGGGGGAGAGACGTACCCAGCCTGGGAGAGTGGTGTCTACTTCGCGCGGTGCATCGGCTTCCGTTTCTTGTCGTTTGGCTACTTCAAAGGCCTAACCATTGTAATACATTGCGCGTCAGCACTCTCGGACAAAAGTGTGTGGTGGTTTGAGGAGAGTCGAGCGACGTTTTCACATACCTGCACGACATTGTCACCTGCAAAGGCGAGCGTGACCAGGTCGCGCTGCTGGAACGCCTTTATAGCGTTTCCAGCACTCCCGTTCTTTCCCTCCGCTGCGCGCTCCTGTTCTTCAACCTCGCTCGGGACGTCCGAGCCATCGTCTTCAGGTACGGTGCTGGTTTGACCAGCCGATGCTCTTGCAACGCCTTCTCCAGCCCTTACCCTCCCCTTGACTCTCCCACCCGACTTGCTCTTCGGCACAGGGGGGCCAGGAATCGTGAGTACATTGTTCACGTCGATCTCAAGTGTCGCATCGTCCCTTGCGCGCTCCTTCTCGTCTGCGTGCTTCGCCGTCTGTTTCTTGAGCTTGTTGGAGGACCTGGTCAATGCGTCGGCACCTTTGAGCACGCGTACTTCGTTTCGCTTCTTGGAGGGTCCGGAAGGCGCTGTAGGTAGGAGCCATGGGTTGGGTATGGATGTGGGTGTAGACGTGGGCGTGGGGACGCTTGGGGTGGGTGTCGGTTCCGGGGCGGGTGGCTCGTGCAAAAGGTCAGAGGATTGCAAGGTGACGCTGGACGTGTCCGAGGCTAGGGAACCTAGGGGCTTGAGAGTGCCAGGCACCGTTCCAGGCCGGAAGGAGAGTCGCCCTCCGGTGCGCTGCACCATGGTTGCGTCCTTTGCAGGTGCAGTCGTGGGGTTCTCGGTCCCGTCGGCGTCGTCGGCGTCTTCTTGTTGTCCTTCGACCACGAATCCCAACTCCCTTTGAAGTTCTTCGGCTTGAGCGACCGCCTCTCGAGACCGTCTCGCGGCAGCGTCGCGCATGAACTTCATGTCGAACACACTCTTGCTCTTGAGCTTCGGGAGATCAGCATCATCTTCTACTTGCAGCGCAGCCAGCTCTTCAAAAGCGCCACGCTTGATCTCTTCTTCGTTCTCCTCCTCGTCACTTGAGGTATCCTCTTGTCCTTCTTCGTCACTGTTTTCCCCATGTATCCGCCGCCGTAGCTTTTCGCCGCGCTCAAGCATCTCACCGATAGCCTGCCGTTGATCCTGATCGAGTCCCTCGCGGCCCTTCATCGCTTTCGCCCACTTGCCCGTATTCCTATGTCGGAGTGTCGCGCGTTCTCTCGCACGCTGTACCTCTGCCTTCAACCGCCCCTCATCGTCCTCTTCACCCCCATCTACGCCATCACCCGTATCATCCAATCGCTCGCGTTGCCTCTTCCGTATCCGTCGGTATGTTTTGCTCTTGATTTTAGCGATCCGCTTCGCTTTTCTATCTGCCCGAAACGCGAGTTCACGCATCATGCGAAGCTCTGCGCGACGCCCGGCGACTTCTTCCACGGTGAGATGTGCCATTTTAAGTGCTTCCGTGTGTGGAATGTCTTCGTCACGTAGCTGTGCCGATCTCAGGAGCTTGTCGACAGCGGACTCAAACTCGTTGGACGGCTGGGAGAGAGTGGGCGAGGTGAAATTGATGACCAAGTTCAGGGGGGGAGGAATGAAAATGACCTACCGTAAATTTGGCTGCGAGTGCGAGGTTGGAGACACGACTTGGTCCCTCGGCTTGCAGAGGAAAACTGAGGTGTTCTGCCTAATAATGGGGTTCAGGTAGATACACCTTTGGGATGGGTCGTGAATCAAGTGTCGCTTACCTCTTTAATCCGTTTCATTGTTGCCGACCATTTATCCACCTCTTCTTTCGTTTGTTCATATGCGGCTTCTCGGTCGAGACGTTCCTGCATTCGCTGAGGTAGCGGTGCGGAGAGTGTTTTCGTTTTTGAGCTGGATGATGTCAGGGGTTTCGTCGACCTCTTGAGAGCAGCAAAGGAAGAGAAAGACGCGAGTGGGGCGAGAAGGTCGTCCAACTTGAGAGTACTCGACCCTATATAGAATCAGAACACTGGACATACGGTACCAGCGGATGAGCTTACCTCGAACCCCAAACTCGCTCTCCTCGCCAGCCTCGGTGCGGTCGGTAACACGTTGGCGCTTTTTTAGATTGGGTTCTACAATTTCATCCGGCTTGCGTTTGTGAGGTACAGGGGGGTCGAGGTTTGAGAGGAAAGCTTCGAGGTCGGCGAGCGCTTCGGGTAAGGAGTCTTCTGCGTCGGAAGCAGATATGCCTAGCTCGTCGTCCTGTTCAATTGCATCGTCTTCGTCCTCTCCTTCGTCCTGCTCCTCATCTCTAACTTCGTCACCAACTTCATCCTCATCCATACTTACATCTGCCCCTCCTGCCCCTCCCCACTCGTCTTCGTCGTCCGCTGTCGCAGTTTTTGTTGGTATATCTGGTTGCTCGCTGTCAGCCTTTGAAGGCGAGTGCTCGTCGTTCTCCACATCCGCACGTCCGTCGAATACATCAAGGACATCAAAAAACTCGTCAGCACTTCCCCCCTCGATCTCATTCGTGTCTTCACTTTCCGAGACCGAGTGAGACCGACCTGACTGGGCATCAGAGTCCTCGTTGAGGTCAACTTCCTTGGCTACATGTCGCTTCCTGTTCGAAGCCCCATTTTTGCGCGTAGTGCTCCTTTGAGCACCCTGAACAAGGGGCCAGCCATCAACGGCGAGAAAAGGAAGAGAGGACATTACTATGCACGTACCCTGCGCACGAATGCTGAACCTGCAAACGCCTCCCTATCACTCTCCTCAAACGCATCCTCACTATCAATATCTTCGTCGTCTTCACTGTCCATGCCCCCGACCCCATCCCCATCTTCGTCTTCGTCATCCCGCATTAACCTCGTACGTAGCCTTTCCATCGCGTCTGGGCCCAAACCACCGAGGTCCATCTCGTCGTCTGGGTCATATCGTCGACTTTCGGCCTCGTGACGGTCCAGAGAGAGCGCGACTTTTGCGCGACGGACTTTGGATGGGATATACTCGTAGACATCGTTGATGGCACGTGCTTTGACGTTGCCTTGGGAGTGGGCCTTCCGACGCGTTCGATCAGGGTGTTTCTTTAAGAAAGAATGAGTATTGGACGACCCTTTTGACGATCTGATATCTCTGGCCATGATGGCGCCGGAGTTAAAGGACTGAAGTGTTTGCCCGCGCAGAGTCTGTACTGTTCAGGAAGAAAATGATGTGGCTGGGTAGATACTACCATCAATACCAGATTTAGAAGGTAGTATTCGACGCATAGTCAGTCTGGGAACGAACGACACATAACCCAGATCTACAGACAGACTCCTGTTCTCCGTGTCAATGCCCCGCTTCACCACGGACATCTTCTGGATCCTGATCGAGAGGATCTGTAGCTCTTAGTGCTTCCTCCTCCTCTCTCGACGTCCAGTGATGTGAGGTCGAGTTTACGCCTCTAAAACCCCTCGCCCAGTTATTCGAAGCGGCAGAGATATAGTCTTTCAAGCCATATAGGAACGCTGAGCAGACATCCCAGATCTCGTGGACATGTCCAATGGTGAACTTGGGTAACTGGTCGAAGCCTCTCTGACGGAGTACGAAGCGGTTGTAAACGGTACTGATGACCATATATCCCATCAAGAAGATTATGACTCTGCGTTTAAACATCATGAACATAGGGGCAAAGCGGAATGGGAATCGTACATACGAGATAGTCAAGAAAACAGCCAACCCTCCGAGGAAGCCACGTTCACCGACTGGACACGCATACTATGGAGGACGTTAATCACGGGGGTTTGAGGGAGAAAAAAGCGCCTTACATGCGTTCGCCATTCAAACTCATAATGACAGGCCCTGTCCTCTTCCGTAGGCCACTGATCAACGAGCACAGGCTTGCCTATCGCGATGGTACATTAGCTGTCAGGCATGAATTCGGACATAGATATCGAACCTGCAGAATAAACAGACATGTCACATATGAAGAGGATGGTAGAACTGCCTTGCTCATCGCCCAGTCCAGCGCACGGGGATCCTTGTGATTGACGGAGCATCAAACCGCCATCCTTCATCTCCAAAGTCGTGTTCACAAGCCTAAACCGGTCAATCGTTATCTCCAATACACTGAACACTAATTCCGAGACCAGGCTTACCCGATAGCAAAGTCTCCACGATCTCTTCTCACCAGCCCCGCAATATCAACTGTACTCTCATCAAGTCCGGATTTCCAAACTTCGGTGCGGACCCTTCCGCAAACATTGAGATATACCGTGTGTCCGCCATCGGTCTGGAATTGGTAGTCTTTGCTGAAAAATGCTAAGCGATCACCGTGTGAGTGCTGCCGAAGCTGGACACATACCTGGCTCTGAGAGGATTTAGATCATAATAATTATTGGCACTATCATGGATCGTGCAGCGCTGCTCTGCTGCGGAGACTGTGCCAGAGAGAAAGAGCAAAAGCCAGGTCCTCCACGAACAAAGCGCCATGAGCCAGTGAGGGTATGTCTGGTGCGAGAGGGAAGTCGAATTGACCCCTCGAAGGGAGGTCGACACTCCCCCGCGTCACCGCCACCGCCGGTTCGCACCGCGTCTTGTCGACACCCACGAGCAGCTTCGTCCCCGACGGCGACCACGACGATGGCCAGCGCGTTGCTATGTCGCCAGCTCTCCCTGCCAAAACGGACTATTTTTCGCTCTCTTTCTACGTCGTTAGCGCGATGGCAGCCCGAGGTTCAGTCTACAAATCCGAATGGAGTGAAGAATCCTTTCGAAACCCACACCGTTGAGGACCTGCACGGTATGCCTGCAGCGGAGATATTGGCAGAGACTGGTACGCGTGCGGATACAAAGTTAAGACATTTCACTGGTGCGTTTCGTGTGACCCTTTCCCCCTTTTGTTGATGCAAACTCTGGCATATGTAGTCAACTTTGGGTGAGTGCTTGTGACTCTCGGGGGATGAATCGTTCAAACTGCACTGCAGCCCCCAACATCCCGCTGCTCATGGTGTGCTCCGTATGATCCTGGAGCTCAACGGGGAGGAAATTCTCCGGGCTGACCCCGTGCGTTCCCTTGAACGACCAACTGCACAGTTATCTTACACTCACTTACAGCACGTCGGTCTACTTCATCGTGGTACGGAAAAACTCATTGAAAACAAAACCTATACACAAGCACTCCCTTACTTCGATCGTCTCGACTACGTTTCCATGAGTTCGTGTCGTTTATACTAGGATAATACTGCAATGTTGATCGATTTTATGCAGTGACGAATGAACTGTGTTACTCCCTTGCCGTAGAGAAACTTCTTAACATCGAAGTGCCAGAACGTGCCAAATGGATTCGGACCATGTTTGGTGAAATCACCCGTATTCTTAGTCGTACGTAGCATCCCGTCCTGTGGAGCACCAGTGACGAGATGTCTGCCTCAGACTTGATGGCGGTTCTCTCCCACGCCATGGATGTTGGTGCTCTCACACCCTTCCTTTGGGGTTTCGAGGAGCGTGAAAAACTCATGGAGTTCTACGAGCGCGTCTCTGGTGCACGCCTCCATGCGGCATACGTTCGTCCAGGTGGCGTCGCTTTTGACATCCCTCACGGCCTTCTTGAAGACATTTTCAAATGGGCGACTCAGTTTAGCTCACGTGTGGACGAGATCGAAGAAGTCGTGACTGGCAACAGGATATGGAAGGAACGTACCATCGGAATCGGTGTCGTGACTGCCAAGCAGGCGTTAGATTATAGCTTCACCGGTGTCATGTTGCGTGGAAGTGGTATCCCTTGGGATCTCAGGAAGGTACAACCATACGATAAGTATGATGAGGTATGTCGATAGTACTGCAGGACTACTTCACTACATCATCCATCGCTTTAGGTTGAGTTTGATGTCCCTGTCGGCAAGAACGGGGACTGTTATGACCGCTATCTTTGCAGAGTCCAAGAATTCCGCGAGAGCTTGCGCATCATTCACCAGGTACGTGTCTTTAGTTCATTCATCCACGCCTGTCCCTAACCAGTGCCTAACAAACAACATTGTAGTGCTTAAACAAGATGCCCACTGGTGTTATCAAAGTTGACGATAATAAGCTCGTCCCACCTCCTCGTGCTTCCATGAAAGAGAGTATGGAAGCCCTCATCCACCACTTCAAAGCATGTCTCGCCACTTCTTTCAACATCTGTCACTAACATCCAGACGCAATAGCTCTTCAGTGAAGGTTACTCTGTACCTCCAGGCGAAACCTACAGCGCTATCGAGGCACCTAAGGGCGAGATGGCAGTCTACCTAGTGTCGTATGTACTTTTCTCCATCCTACAGCTCCCAGCGAGACCGACCTTTGATAACTCAGGGACGGCACAAATCGCCCGTACAGATGTAAAATTCGTGCTCCTGGGTTTGCCCACTTGGCAGGCTCTGACTTTATGATGAGACGTAAGTTGCCATTAGTGTCCTTTTATTCCAACCAAGAAAAGCTAACGAAATGCTTTTATTCTTTTTCTTGCAGACGTAAGCACGTGTAGATCATCTCCCCAATGTCTAACTGATCACTGTCTCTGTTTTTAGCACATGCTGGCGGATGCTGTGGCCATCATTGGTACGATGGATCTCGTGTTTGGGTGAGTGATCGGTTTCTGTGCGCCCAATGGGTTGTGCTCATAGGGTGCCCCGACTCCAGCGAAGTAGACCGGTAGAGTTGCATATCTGTGTTTTGTTGTTAGGACTTTTGCTATCCCTAAACACAACACGTCATCAGTCTGTGCATTATCCTCTGTCACCCTGTTTTACGTTGACCTATAGCCTCTGGAATGACGGTACTTGGCACGGGGTCTACCGAACACGAATTGTCACCCAGACTAACAAGAACGATGATTCACATGCATTGTTGAGATCAACACTATCAAGCTTGTTGGCCCATTCATCGCAGCAATGTTTACTAGCATTCCCAGCTAGTGGGGAAATAGTCGTGAGCTACACACAAGACGTTCGTTTGGTCCTCGCTTGGATCATGCTCATTTTACGGGTGAATGTCTGAGAAAACAAGATCGAAACGGTGTGCAGTCACTTCTATAGGATTAAACCCGACATACGGAGGGAGATGCTCCATCTCAACCGGTAGCCAAAGTTATTACGGAGTGAGCGATGATCACGGAGATCGGTGAACAAACTGAAGGAACAAAGGAGAAAAATACCGGGATGCGGGATGCCCGATCACAGTACTAACGAAAGTCGACAGCCTAGTTATCGGAGTACCACACCGGATGGCTCTGGCAAGCTTGTGTGCGTTTACACTCGCCGGTCTGACAAGCACTAGAAACGTATCGATCGCAGTAACAGTGGTCCATGGAATCGCCGCACGGGCCGGCTCGACACCGAGAACGGCGGCGCAGTCAATACGAGAGCTCTCACTCCAGCCAAGGTAATCAAACGAACAGATTTCGCATTTCATGTCAACGTCCAACTGACAATACGCAATTGACCATATCAAATCAGGAACTTGCAGTCTCTTTCGTCTTGAAAACGAGGTTCAGTTAGTATATATATGATTCGAGCGTGCTCGCAACTTACGGATGCAAACACACATCATTTACAAGGTGTTGGTAACTGGCTTTCTGATGTCAGAGTCGACGGTGTACTGCAGGGTGCCGCTCGCCTCCTGGAGCGTGAGCTTGGTGTTCCCTTTGTCATTATAGTCAAGCTGCCGGCGATGCATGCCAGCTGAGTCCAGTCACTTGTATCGTGTATGCTCACCTGGGATGAACGGTTCTTCCTGTCATCGATAACAACGTGCTCCGTGACGGGTCCATCATTAATGATAATGGGCTCGCGATGAAGATATAGCGGGTAAAGGTGTCATAACCTGCAACGGGCATAAGGAGCGTTGTCTGGACCGTCTAGCTGTCTAGGAATACAGCCCAAGCATGGTTATTGCGTTGGAAGTATCAGGTAAGTTGAGAACGAGGGGTTGTGTTGGACAATTGGACAGATGCTGGTCCGCCCACTAGCTTTTATAATACCGGAGGACCTAGGTGAGAAGCACGGAAAACACATTCAAGTTCGCCGTTTCGTATCAGTCTACCATGTCACCCCAAGCAAGTACGGCAATTGAGCAAAGCGTGCTCATCATGTGGGGTACTTTGGATCATGCCAGAGATGACTGTTGACATTCCACAAGTTGGACCGCTGGTATGATCCAAAATTCGTTGACAACCAACTCGAACATCTGCAGAGACATAATACGAAACGTTCTCGTCTGACCCCATGATGGATATCTTTCAGGGTAAGGACCGGGCCATTGGATACGATTCAGGTTGCATTCAGATACTGGAACATTCTCACTTGGAACGAGAGTGGAGTATTATTTCCGCAAACCCAGATTCCTCAGTATCCTATGGTGAAGTCCCTCTGACCCGTTCCAAAACTGATGGATCATAGCAACACAATGATCCATGGAAATCGTGGCGCGGGGCCCACTTTGATATTGAGGGCTGCAGCACGACCATTCACACTAGACAAGATGGCCATACAATTGTATCTCGTATCTTGTGTCAATACTCAACACAATCAACTACATCAAGACAGGAACTTTTACACTCTTTCGTCTCAGAACCTAATGAGAGAAGGCCCAATGAAAAAACGGCTATGAAGAGGTTCGGCATATTTGGTCTACACATGATCACAATTTACAGGTGCAGACGCATACCGTTCACAAGGTGTTGGTAACTACAATGGAGCCGGAGGTTGCACTGTACTGGAGGGTACCATTCACCACCTCGAGCGTGATCTGGATGTTCCCTCCACCTTCATAGCCGAGCTGCCAACGACGTGTGTTAGCTGCGGGTTCAGTTACTCGTGTCTCGTACACCTACCTGGAAGTGTGGATTCTTTCCGTCGCTGACACCGACAGCCCAGGTCTGGACTACGGTAGACACTTCATCTGTGAGGATAATGGGGATGTCGCGGCCCTCGATGAAAATGTAGCGGGTGCTGGAGCTGTAATTCCCATTGGGCAAAAGGGACGCCTGCTTGACCGACTGGTTGTTCAGGAATGCACCCCAAGTCATGGCTATAGCTTCGGGAAGTGATAGATGAGGAGTACTGTTGGATGGATGGTACGCTCATCCACCAGCCTTTATAATGTAAGAGGGCCTAGGTGGGAAATAACTCCACAGGCAACCTTGCTGCACATCTCGACAAAGACTGGAAGGTAGTCATTTTGATCAGGAAGAATGTTCCAAGACAACGCCTTCAGGTCTGCCATGTGGTAACCAACCCACAGCACTGTCGGCCAGGGGCAAATACGGCAGGTGGAATAGCGTACTCATCGTGTGGGATACCTTGGACAACGCCAAGCACGGCCGTTATTGTGCCACAGGTCGCGCCGAATGTGATCCAGGTCCAGTCAAAAGACCACGACGGGTCGTTCAGCAGCATTTTTCATGGCGCAGTGACCGATGGGAAAGCATTCGTCTGTTCTTAAGAGCAAGCACAAGACATCGACGGGACTCAACCGTAGACTCATTTACAGTGGCCTCTCCACCTCACCCTTCATGAGACTGAGGGCATGACCACCGATATGACGGGCCACTGGACATATACAGCCTCACAGATGTTTCTACCCGAGCTAGTTGCCATGAGTGAGTTTAGTGTGGGACGCTTGTCAGCGTAGCTTTGATAACTGGGAGTGTCGATGAGTTGTCGAACCTGAGAGACGAGGCTCCATTGAGGATGTGCGAAGAGTTTCCAGGCTGGAAGGGTGAACGTCTGTGTCTACGGTTAAAGTAGTTCGGCAACCGCCGTCACCTGGCCTGCACGTTTTGAGCTTCCTCCAGCAAGATCATGCACAAACAACCAGCGATGCGGGCATCTCTTCTTCTTGCTCTTGCGTTCCCATTCATCGTGTCAGCGAACTTCGAGGACCAGGAAACGTTGTCACCGCTAGACATGACACAAGAACCCTTCCAGAACTCGGTGTTCACCCCGTTGATTACCACGAAGCCCAGCTTGACAGACCTGCTCACCATCGAGTCGTCAGCAAGCATCTACTTCTCATATGCGCGAGACACGGAGTTCTCGAGGGAATTTAGTGTTGCCGATAACTATTGGACATTGCTTGTCCCAACGAACAAGGCTGTCATGGCTCTCACAAGAAAACCGTACGCATGTCCCTGTTCACGTTCGCACAAGCGGCAAGATTGACCTGACGAATGCCAAATAACCACCACGACAATTATAGACATCAAGGACCTGTTCCCATCGAGTCAGGGGTCGATATATCGCAAGAACAATACGACAAACAGGCGAGGCGCAACATCGAGCACTGGGTCGCAGCACACATCATTCCAGTGAGCATGAGGGTTTAAAGTATATCCGCATTCCTAATGGAACTTCAGTCACGTATCTCATTATCCGATGTTCCAGTGACGTATGATACCTTGTTGGATGGCAAGTCGGTCACGTTTGCACCTGTCTCGGGTGGGAAGGGTTCGGCTGATTGGTCAAGAGTTACACTTGAAGACGGTGTGCACATCATTGGGATGAAAGAGGTAAGAAGTCGTCTTTGTTATGGTTGGTAAACTAACGTAGTCACAGGGGGGAAACGGTGTTATATACATGATTGATGGTACCATCACGCCTAACTGAGTACGCCATGCAACATATCGGAACGTGTAGGATATCCGGGTGTAATTTAACAGCATGATAGTGTTGAATTTAAAGGTGGCCCCAGCTGACCATCGGGAACGCCTGTGTTATGACAGGGTAACTGAACATCCACCAATCTGATGAAGATTTCAATAGGAAGGTGGCCATCTGTTGACTCGAAGGCGATCTTGTTTCCTCAAAACATACCTTTTTGGAGAGGCCATTTCGCTGTTCTGACTTCCTCACGTCTTGGCTGACGCTCAACAAGGGCGACAAAATGTGTATGCATACTTTCTATCCCCTTGATCTAGTTTTACTCACCTTCGTTACTATGTCATAGAACCTTCATGCTCGCGTCTGACATGTGTATGCCATGGCTGTTACCTTTGCGCTACTTCATTGCTCTTCCACACATAAAATTTACAGTAGCTGCTCGCCCCGTCAGTTTATTGTCCGAGAGCATACGACTGAGGTGAGCAATGTCTTCACAGAGCATTCACCTATTCAACTAATCATGTGCCCTGACAAGTTGTGAAGTTGGTTCATTTCCCCAGTATCTCGGCGGTGGCTCATTTTCTGTAGAGATAATTTCTTGATGAGATGCTTGTTGTATTGACAACACTGGCAATACGGAACTCGACGACCTGATCAGGTCAGTGTCCCATTAATTTGATCTTGCACATACCTTTATTGGCGTTGGAACTTTGCTCATCCACCTTGTGGAGTGAATGAGCTCAGTGGGTGAAAGCTCCATTCCTAATCATATTTTCTTCGCTATTCAATACTCGTGTTCCACGCTTCCCAGGCTGCACAGGCAGAACGCCCTTGGATTGGCAGTAAGAATGTCCGGAGCTGGGTGCCGCTAAGTGTATTGTTGGTGCCCAGCGCTTTCAACAGCGAGGCCTATTCAGTGTAAAGGTGAAATGCGCTCCGCAGCAACGGAAATACTCTTAGCGCACGCCGACCTCACTCTGTCTATCCCTCTGTTAATTCGCAAATGCCATTGTTCGCGCCTGCGCAACCTGTGGCAGGCCTTCACGCTCGACCCGAGAAAATCCGAAACCACGCACCCTACACGACGAATCCCAAAATGGTTCCCCAGTGTCATCACTGAAGGTCAAAGACGACGTCGCGAGCGCACAAGAAGACGTCTCTGAGATAAGTGATGATATATGTTTATGCTCTGATGGCTCGGGCTTTCGAGGCCACAGGGAGAGCGGCCGTTCTTCGCAGGAGCGGAGACGTCGAAGATCCACTACAGGTTGAACTGGACACCGAATAGGATCACACGGTTTACGAGGGCAAGCTAATAGGAATGGCGCTCACTGTGAAATTGCTAGGGAAACCAACGTGCCGAGCGTTTCCTTGGAACACGAACACCAAGCATAAGTCGGAGGCAATGAATGATTTGATATTCGAGACGAACGCAGACGTTTTGGGGGGCAGGTACCATGGTTCCTCGGCGGTCCCGCGACGCTCACCACACGTGGTGAGCACTCGTCTGCGAAACGATTCAATCCAGACTCTGAGACTTTTTTCCGTGACTTAGTTTGGTCGCAGCATTCAAGGACAACCTCGAGGTGTGTCGGCAGGACTTGACCTCTAAATTGATGGCCCAAGTTTTTTGGCTTCCGTGCTGGGGTTTAGGATGACTTATTGAGACGAATATGTCCCTGTATAATATACGTCCTGACTAGTCATAACACCTGTCATCAGCGCAGGTTGCTTGATTGTGTTGCTTCTACAATCCTTCACCGATGATCAGCAGGGCGTATCAGGTCCCTTGGATGGCACGAACAACACTGAGATACTCACACTCGATCGTGAATTCACGCAGCACCCAGGCAATAAAGGATCTGCGCGGCCATCTTACTCGCAGTAAACGCTTGAACCCAGCTATCCTGGCGTCTCCTGGGTAGAATCAGACGCGACGCCATTCCTTCGTCTTCATGGACTGTGTCGAGGGCGAAACGAGTTGATGAAAATTTCCTGGGGGCGTCAACCAAATAGTACGAGTGGGTCTAACGCGGAGCGTATGCTCATTGTGCGTTGAGGCCCTACGACCGAGATATAATAAGCGATGTTGAACTGCCCCGGTCAAAGAGGGCGCCGAGCTCAATATTCACAGTCGTCGCAGCGGCGTCACCCAACTGTGAACCGAGTAAGGATCAGGACGGACACGAGGCGCCCGTGTAAACAAGCCATATTGAGAATAAGAAAACGTGTTGAAAGGTGCCTCTACGAGCCACAAGTAAATCGACTATTGACACTTTGACACTGACGATCCTACCTTATTGGCGAATGTCGTCAACAGATAATGGTGTGTGGCAGCCCCAAGGAGTGGTGCTTGACATACTGACAATTCAATAAGACCAGACAACGGTATTCAACACTCATCTGTCTGGATGGGTATACGCGGTCTCTTACCACCTCGACGGAAAGCATCTTTTCTGTGGGGGTTGGGATGGGGTTCAGGAATGGCGACTTGCAGATGGCCAGGAAGTTAAAACACTCACAGGAATGAAGCTGCATGCAGTTTCTGCCTCAAAGGACCACAAGTGGGTTGTGTGCGGGATATACAACGGCGGGGCTAGTGTATGGGATGGGGGGATGCGGGAAAAGGTCGTCCATGTGGAAGACGAATATTCCGTGGGTGCAGTCGATATCTCGCCTGACTCCGCAAGGTTCGCTACGGGGACGGGTTATAGCAGTGACAAGAGAGCAAGCGTCTGGAGCATCGTGACTGGGCAGAGACTCACCGGGCCACTCGAACATGACAACTCCATCACTGGAATCAAATTCTCTCCTGATGGCGATCGTCTTGCAACCGCTGAGCTTCGTGGCCCGATCCGGATTTTCGACAGTCGCAGTGGTGACGAGCTCATCATCATCAACACTACCGTTCCAGATCGGGGCCCACCGGTCACTCCACTTGCATGGGCAGGTCAGCGCATTTTTTCCACATCTCTTGACAACAAGGTCAGGTGCTTCGACACCTCCACCGGTTCTCAGGTCGCCGAATCTTCGAGTCTCCATAGTGGCGAGAATAGCGTTCCATCTATCGCCCTAGCTCCCAATAGCAAATTCATTGCTGTTGTTATTGAGAATCTAATCTCACTCCTGGACACCTCGACATTGACTCAGATTGGCCCTGTTATTAAAAATGGTGAATATGCAAGCTCAATTGCTGTGTCCCCAGACAGTTGCTGTTTGGTGACTGGACAACGCAACAGCAAAATTATTGTTCGCCATCTGCACAACATTCTTCCAGAGTCATATGGTCCCTTCCGGGTGAGTTTCTGTGCTTTCATAGTTCTAGTATGTTTCCACATTGACAACATACATTAGACATCTATTTCTGAGGAAGTGCAAGATGAGCAACCCTCGATATCAGATGACCATGACAACAAGGTATGAACTCTTCATTCTATATTTGCAAGGGTTCCACTGATTCCATTGTGTATGTATTAGCAGGAAGATGCTGGGAAATCTGGGTCAAGGAAGGAAGGACACAGGGATGATGAGGATGGTTTTCCGGAGGTATCACTCTATTCATGTTCTCCATGAAGTGAGCTTTGATAATGGTGTAGGATGAGGTGCCATCGAATGCGCCAGCTGTTCAATTCGACTTTGACGAGGTCGATTACTACCTCAATCTCGTCTCATTTCTATGCTGAATTACCACAGCCACCATCGCCAGCTTCCTCGATTCATCCCAAGGAGGATGTGATACCATCATCGGGGTCATGTGATCAGCCATTGCATGTGAGCTCCACTGTAGAGGCATGGGAGGTAAAAACGAAGTACTGACGAGTGATGCCAGCTCGCGATATTTAAAAGGTTGCTACAGAGGAGGAACGACCATGACCGTGCTTTAGACAAGCTTGAAAGGCATCCTGCAAAGCCGGGCCAGTCTGCAGAACATCGGCCTCCTTCCAACGAGCCGGCAGATATTGATACCATGGGCAAGGGACCCTCGCGGATGGCTGCAGGTCAACGAAAACCAGTGAGTGCTCTTCCTTGGTAGACGATTGGATACAGTGTGACTGGTGTGCCATCTAAGAGAACGGCCACAGGAAGGCGAAGGGTTTGTTATTCGTCGAGTTCGTACGCAGAGACTCATCGCACGTTATAGCGTAAACTACTTCCCCCAGTCACTCTCCCTAGTGGTCAACCTGTTGGCGATGCAAAGGGAGCGAACACAGTATGTCCTCTCTGGAGACATGGACCTCTTCGTAGTCGCTCACTTCCTACTAGGTGGAACAACCTAGCGGGTCTCGACCCCCAGCCCGAACTGTCGATGTGACGGTGCGCATCGCCCATCTATTGAACTCGCTATGATACTTACAGTAGACCAGCATTACCAGAATGCAGGGAAATCCACCATTGCCATCACGATTCCCACATGGATGTTGTGTTTCCGCACAGGTACACACGACCAGACAGATTGACCGAGTTGTTCTGATGCAACATATGCGGATACCATTCTGGATCGCATGTATATGGTCATTGACCATGCGGTCCTATGAATTTGAATCATTTGGTAGTATGGAAGTGAGACTCGTCTGTCATTGAGCTCGCAGGGATTTTGACTCAATGATCTGTAGTCCATGCACACATGTCCAGTAGACTATCCAATTGATCAAACTTGTTGTAAATCTAAAGGATGTCCGCTGAGACGAGGATGTGTCTCCAGTAGAATTTTAGGAGCTGGCATCAGTCGTAAGACTGAGTGAGGAAGAGGACCTTGGAACTTCAGCTCGTTTGCCACATCCGACGGTCACCTCTCGCTGAAGTTCAGGACTGCGGACGATACAGTATGCGCAGAAACAGGTGGGAAAAGATTTGGGCAGCAGTATCGAGGCGGTGAAAGCTCTCATCAGGGGATTACAGCTACCCCAACCACCCACCCTTTCAAGGGCATTTAAGTGAACTACCACCCACGTACGTGCCAAGGGGATTAGGCTCGAGTGCAGAAGGCGGTGCCAAGGCGGCAGCATCGTATGTCCTGCGGCAGGGCGGCCAGAGTGGTGTGGAAGTGTAGGGAGCGAGAGTGGAGGAGTGGGGAGGTGAGGATGCACAATGGGAGCAGCAGCAAGAGGGCACAGAGGCAGCTCAAGGCATAAAACCATGGGTTACGAGAGCATGACCCCCCACAAGGGTGGTCTACAGAACGCAGGTGGGGATCAAGTGGATTTTAATCGGCACGAGGTCAGAGACGAAGCCAGTTCCATGGGCTAGCTAAGCAAATGGGGCCCCTTTGTGTACTCCCTGGCACTTGCTCGTTCCCATGCGCTCTCACATCGGAACTAGCCAAACATGAATTGGTTCCTCGCCATGCACAAGGCATTCAATGGGCGACATAGTTTAGCCATGGACAAGTGTGCTGCCAACTTTGCGATGTCCGACATTTTGTGCGAGAATCAAATCTCGATGACAGGACATGGGTTTGCACGTCCTCCAAACATACGAGAGAAGCGCCACTGTCACCGTATCGGAGCTTGGGAGAAGCACTCGTGTTCGATTATAATTCCCAAGGTAGACTAGAAGGCGTGTAGCTCGAATCGGTAGGGGGCATATGAGATGGCCCAGTCGGTACTACATCTTCAGCCTTGCCTAATTTTCGAATCGTTTCCAGGTAGCGATCTCCCATGCAATAGTGAAGTATAAGTAACGAAGGATGGTGGAAAGCGGAATACGCAACTTATCTCTGCAACAGACCCCATCACCAAGCAGTGTCTATTCGTCTCCTTCACGCTGGCGCTCTGATGCGGCTCCCCTCGCAAAGAAATGGTAAGTCACAAATAGAGAGGCTGGTCTAATAACGCGACTTGGCCGCCACTGCTAGTGGTGCTGAGGGGTCCGTAGCATACTTCAAGGGGTGATGTGTCACCAAATTGACTGTCTCTTGTGCGATTTATGGTGAATTCGCAATTATGCTCAAAGCAAATGGCTAACACCTAAACACCTCATGAGACATAGATGGGGTGGGGATGAGTGTTTTGTGAGATTTCACTGGAGAGAATGACACACTATACACAAGGAGACCTTGCAGGTATTGTTCAGTTAATGAATGTAACGAAATGTAAAGTAGCCTCACCGCAGTTTCTTATGAACGAAAGACTGACTGACGCGATTATGTAAGGAAATGGTCGGCGTATGTCTCGAAAGAAAGGAATAGAATAAATTTCAACAGAGTGAACTGGTCAAAACGCACCGGGCCCCTGGCCCATAAAGCGCACAAAAAATAACTATGAATGCACTGCAAAGGAGTCATCACCATGCGTATCAACACGATAAAATATGTGGATCGACAGACGCGCACCTCTACGTTCTTATTGTTTACCAAGATATTATCGTTCCAAGAAAAGGATCCAGGGAAGGTTAACGTGTTCGACAGGATAGAATTATATGTGCGGCAGATCTCGTCCACTTCCAAGACCTCAAGACACACTGAATTCAGTGATTGATCAGTTTCTAAGATGGCACGAGAACAATGTTGAGATACTCGCACCCTGATCATCCATCTGTGTCACGTTCACCGAGCGCATAGGCGAGAAAGAGTCTGTCCACCCTTCCTGCTTGCAGTATGTGGTCGAGTCTAGATATCTGTCCTGACGACAAGACCACTCGACGTTTGTTCGCTGTCGAATTGCAACTTCAAAGATTGTTTTCCACTACTCTTACCAATGGCCCATCCTTGTTGATCCGTTTCGTCGCTCCTGACCAGGTGTTGGGATCTCAACAGGTTCGCTGTCTGACCAAGCACGTCGAAGTGTCGGCTGTCGATACTCGTTCCACCCACAAGGCTAAACCGATGTACACCACTCACCGAGCAGGACAGTTATATGACCTCTTCATCCTTGGACTCGCATTCATCCAAAGAAGCATTCACAACGGAAGGACCGCTCGATTATGTACACGGCCCTGTGTCCTTTTCTGATTGCGGGCGATCAGATCTATCAGAAGTGGTTCATGTCCGTTACCTGCCATGTAAAGGGTCTGCGTGGTGGATGGAGAAAAGATAGGGGAGTTAAATTCACACAGCTGCGGACTTGTGTCCCTTGGGGAAAATTAGACGTGATCCTATTTCCTCTTCGCCATGGGCCATGTGGAGTAAGAAACAATCTGGTGGCAAGTGGCATAAGTGTCTGCCATATGGTACAAGTTGGTCTGACGCGAATTGTATGCTCGTTATACGCTGCACTCTGTGGCCGAGATTTAGCGAACGATCTCAGACGACCAATGTCCACCCAGTCGTTGCAATGAGGTCACCTAACAAGGAACAGAGTAAGACCATGGACCAAAGATGTGTAAACAAGCCATTCTTTGAACAAGGAAACGTGTTCATAGGGTACGCCTCTATGGACATTGAGTAAACAGAAAACACATTGTTTATTGACACTTCAACACCAACGATCGTACCTCATTGGCGAATGTCGTCAACAGATAATGGTGTGTGACAACTCCAAGGAGTGATGCTGGGATATACTGACAATTCAGTAAGATCAAACAACAGTACTCGACACACAACAGACCGGGTGGGTATATGCAGTCTCTTACCACCGCGATGGGAGGCATCTTTTGGGTGGGGGTTGGGATGGGGTTCAGGAGTGGCGACTTGCAGATGGTCAGGAAGTCAAAAAGCAAACAGGAATGAAACTGCACGCAGTTTCTGTCTCAAAGGACCACAAGTGGGTTGTGTGCGGGATGCGCAGCGGCGGGGCGATTGTGTGGGATGGAGACATGCAAGAAAAGGTTATCCATGTGGAAGACGACGATTCCGTGGGTGCAGTCGATATTTCTCCTGATTCCGCAAGGTTCGCCACGGGGACGGGTTATAGCAGTAACTCGAGAGCATGCGTCTGGAGCATCGTGACTGGGCAGAGGCTCGCTGGGCCACTCGAACACGACGAGGAAGTGGTTGGAGTCAAGTTCTCTCCAGATGGCGATCGTCTTGCTACTGCCGGGCTTCGTGGCCCGATCCGGATTTTCGACAGTCGTACTGGTGACAAGCTCCTCACTATCAGCACTACCCTACCCAATCGAGGTCCACCAGTCACCCCACTTGCATGGGCAGGTCAGCACATTTTCTCCACATCTGTTGACAACAAGGTCAGGTGCTTCGACACCTCCACCGGTTCTCAGGTTGCTGAATCTTCGACTCTCTACAACGGCGAGAATAGTGTTCCATCTATTGCCCTAGCTTCCAATAGCAAATTCATTGCTGTTGTTGCAGATAAATTAATCTTATTCCTGGACGTCTCGACACTCACTCAGATTGGCTCTATTGCTGAAGATGGCGAATATACTAGCTCAATTGCTGTGTCCCCAGACAGTTGCTGTCTGGTGACTGGACAACGCAACAGCAAAATCATTGTTCGCTATCTGCACAACATTCTTCCAGAGTCATATGGACCTTTCCAGGTGAGGTTCTCTGCATTCTTAGTTCTGGCATGTTGGATAAGTTCCCACATTGACAATTCATTCCATAAAACAGGAAGATACTGCAAAATCCACCCTGGCCAAGCCTGAAGAACATGCTAAAGATGATGACAGTGTTCTCGAGGTATCAGTTTATTCATACTCTTCTAAAGTAAAGTTCTCATGATAACTATAGCACGAAGTGGAATCGAGTGCACCAGCCGTTCAATTCGACTATGATGCGGTTGGTGTCCACTCTAGTCTTGTCTCATTTCCATGTTAATGTTGTTGCAGCCACCGTCTCCGGCTTCCTCTACCCATCCCCGGGAGGATGAACTGCCATTATCTGATCCATCCGGTCAATTGTCACATGTCCAACCGGTGAGCTCCATTGCGGAGGCATGCGCAGAGTAAAATCGTGAGACTAATGGATTATATCAGAGCCGTTCGATCCTCAAGAGGCTGTTACTAGGGAAGAGTCACTATGACCGCAGTCCAGACAACCCTGACTGGCGTTCTGGAAAGTTGAGGAAGCCTACTGAACATCGATCTCCTTCCCGCGAATCAACAAAATCTGATGTTGTAAATGAGGGACCTTCACGAATGGCTGGAGGTCAACGGAAGCCCGTGAGTGCTCTCCTTTGGTGCATCATTGGATGGGATATAGCTGAGTATCATGTCAGCGAACGGCTACAGGAAAGCGAAGGGTTCGTCATTCCTTGGACTTGTAAGCAGGGACTCATTCCATGTTACAGCGTAAAGTGGTTCTCCCTACCACTACTCCGAACCATCTGGACCAAAATACTTCCCATAGCGGTCAACCTCCCACCGACCCAAGGGGAACAAACGTAGTCTGTCTTTTCTGGTGACACGGACCTCGTTGTAGTCGCTGACATTCTATTAGGTGCAACAACCGAACGCATCCCAACCCTCGACAGGAACTGTCCATGTGACAGTGCGTGTTATTCTATTGAATTATGTTATATTACTTAGAGTAGACCAGCATTATCAAGACACACGAAATTCTACCATTGCCATCACACTTCCCACATGGATGTTGTGTTTCCGCTCAGGTACACACGACTAGATAGATTAATCGAAATGTCTCAACGTAGCTGACAATGTTATTCTGGATTGCAAGTACATAAAGGTTGGTCGTGCAGTTCTGTGGGTTCGTACCATTTTGTAGCATGAGAATTAGTCCCATCGATGGCTGACCTTGCCAGGATATCCACTCAATGACCATGGTTTACCACGTACGATTTAGTGCGGTATCTGAATGATTAGAGCTGTCGCAGGCTTGAAGGATGTCAGCTGAGACGATGATGTGTCCCTAGTAAAGTCTTGTGCAAGCCGCCTTTTTACGTCTTGTGGCGAATTGTGATCATGGGGCATGGGCTTTCACATCGTCCGAGCGTGTCATCGTTATGCTATAGCGGACTACACCCGTCTTAGAAGACACTAGCCAAGGTAAGCTCTCTGCGAAGCATGCGCGGATAGAAGACGATGTGGGTCGCTTGTTACCGGTATGATGGCATGATGAAGGTGTACCACGACAGCGAATGCACTATGCGTAGCACAATCCGAATCCTTGCTGAGAGAGCTGGCTAAAGCGTGTACAGTCCGCGGATGGCTTGTCTTTCCTGTCCGACACGTTTACGCGCTGTCGCCACCTTGTTCTCGGTGTCAAATCGCTCTCAGGCAGTGTCTCCCTGTGTGGTGACAAGGCACAAATAACAAAGCTTGGTGAGAAGCAAAGGACATATCACAGGCCCCAAATGTCCCAGTGGCTCCGTCTGCGACGAGCTGCATGGCTATGGGCTTCTTTAACGTCGGCTCACCTAATCGTAAAGGTGGCAAGAAGTTCGTCCGGCTGTGTCTCAATTACTAATGTGAGAGTTCCATTCCGTCACCTCCTGTGTGGCGAAGCGCTGAGTTAGGGACCCCCAAGGAAAGTCGATATATCCCGGTCTTAACTGACTCAACTCAGGATTCATCTACCAACTCGAACACTGGACGCACCAAGCCCGCTCTCGGCACCAGGAGTAGTGGGATGTCTAGCATCGAAATACGCCACCTTTTACCTTCTCGATAGGTTTTTATAGCGATTCTTCATCCCCGTCAGAATGGTTCCTGGACTCCACACCTATGCTTGATGTGGTTTACATCTGAACGGCTTCTACACCCCTCCGTCAGGGACGAAGCGACCACGTCTTCCAACGCAGGTTGATTGTCGGCGTTCTAGCCCTGATCATACATCGGGAACATCGTGATTGTCTGCCACGGGTAGGGTTGAAAGTGCCTGGACGATGCTTTTCCGCTGCTAGAGGAGAGACGTCATTTCTAGGCGTCTGTTCGTGATATTTCTCCGGCAAGACCGCAGCAGGTGACGATCATTACTGATTGGAATCTTGCAAGACACAGGAACTATGGCTCCGGCGCAGGCTTTACCGGGTTTCACGCCCGGATCTAATGGCTTGATCGGACTGCATTCTTCAAGTACCTTCCATTCTTCGTATTCGGCACCGCTCAATCGCCGGTGAGTTGGTTACTCGCACTCTGGCTGCGTTCTAGGCACGGCCTTTGAAGGAACACTTCATTTTGTAGACCGATTCGATTGAGGCGATACATGCTTGTTTGAAATTTACGCCGCAGCCAGAAGGTTACCCCTCAGACGTATATATAGCGCCTGATGGTGAGTCTCGTACAAAATATCTTTCGGGAGCCCACTCTAATTCATCTTGATCATACTTTCTATGCCTGTCAACACTGATCCGCTGGGATTCTACGGCAAACGTATCATCGAAGAAAACCATGCTGTTCTCCTCAAACAGCTCCCTCCGTTCAAACCTGATCCTGACGTATCCAATCCTTTTGACATCTCCGACGAGCTACTGCGCTTCTTACCTCGGCTGAAAGTCGGGATCCTTGGTGCAGGCGTCGGAGGTCTTTATACTGCCTTGATTCTTGATTCCCTCGGCATTGAATACGAAATTCTTGAGGCCTCAGGGCGTACTGGAGGTCGTCTTTCAACGTACAGATTTCCGAATGGGAGAAGGTATGACTACTATGTACGCTCTTTCATCACACCGAGCGAACGATCCCAAGCCGACTTTAACTTGTACTTTAGGAAGAGGGAGCCATGCGTTTCCCACTTCCCAAGAAGGACGCTAGTGGACAGTTCAAGGATGGAACCATGAGGAGGTTAGCGGAGTTGACCGAATATGGACCCCTGAACGAAGGTCAAGACCGCCTCAAGGACAAGCTTAGACCTTTCTACTACAGTGCTCGCAAAGGTTCTACTCCGTGTTTCTACTACTTCAATGGGATTTTTCAATCCGTGTCCGAACCCAAGGGACCCTTCGACGCGCAATCAATGAACGTGCACGACGATTACGTCCACGCTGGTGCCGACGCTATTGACAAAGACGTCTCGAATCCGTTCGTCAGGATGCTCATAACGGATCTGACAGTCGGCGGTACGAGAGGTTGGGACGTGCTGAAGGCAAACGATGCATACTCCGTTCGCGCATACATGGCGTCGAAATATCTACCTAGCGACAGCCTCAATCTCCCTCCACAACATCTTCCTAGTAACGTCATCAACTGGTGCGGACTTCTCGAGGGTAGCACAGGGGGATATGATCGCGCATTGTCGGAGTCAATCTTTTCAGCGTTGGCGTTCGCCAATATCGGTGGAACCGACTATGGAGACGTTGATTGGAAGTGTTTTGAGTGAGTTCCGTTTTTATTGTAGCGTCCGTGTTCAGGTTAGCTAGCTAACCTGACTACAGAGGAGGGACGGAGACATTGTCGAAGAAGATGGAAGGGTATATCAGGAAGAAGGGCGCTTCAATCCAATTCCAGAAGAGGGTCACAGCCATTGGCCAAGGCTCTATGGTTGTTTCCCTCCCCGGGGGCTTCCCAAGACACGAGCTTCCTTCCGGCGTGGAAGAAACGACTCCAGAATCTGTGGATTATGTGATTGAAGGAGATCAACCATTGATCGATTCTTCCTCCAGGATATATGTCCGAGTCCCGTGTGTCACGGTTACAACGAATGGGACCGAAACCAGGAAGTTCTCACACGTCGTATCTTCCCTTCCTCTGCCTGTTCTTCGTACTGTCGACCTAAAGGCTGCAGGTCTGAACACCATGCAGAGGAATGCCTTGCGAGCGCTAGACTACGGACCTTCAGTCAAAATTGGGGTACTCTTCAAGTCGGACTGGTGGACCACGAAGTTGGGTATTGTTGGCGGCCAATCGTTCACAGATCTACCCATTCGCACCATCGTCTACCCCTCTTATGGTGTTGACTCTGATACTCCGTCCAGGGTGCTTATTGCCAGTTATTGTTGGACGTCTGACGCAGAGCGTCTTGGTGCTCTTGCTGCTATGGAGGAGCGGGAGGTACTCAAGGATCTTGTGCTTCGTAACCTCGCAGAGGCGCACAGTCGTATGAACTCTGAAATTACATACGAATATCTGCTGGGAGAGTTTGTCGACATGCATGTGAAGGACTGGAGACGCGACATACATACGATGGGTTTGTTGTCCATTCTGCTTCTCATTCCTCAAAGGCCTCAACTGAAGGTGATATTTTTCCCGATTAGGCGCATATGCGTTCTTCTCCCCCGGCGAGTTCGAGGATCTGTATACCTCGCTCAACGTTCCTGCAGCGAACAATCATTTACACTTTGCAGGCGAGGCTCTCAGCACGCGTCACGCGTGAGTGACGCCTACCAGGATAACACGAAACGACCTCGTTGACTGCTGTCTTATATGTAGCTGGGTCGTCGGTGCGCTCGACAGCGCCTGGAAGGCCGTATACCAGTATCTCAAGGTCACGAGGCAGGATGATAAGATAGAGAAGTTCAGGAAGATTTGGGGTGAGAATGTCGAGTGGACCAGCGATGCGACACTCGTGGACTCTGATCAATATGGTGGCCTCGACTTGCTAGATCAGCATCTTGGACTGGTTAATAAAGGCCTCCAAAGCGGTACGATCTCGCAGAGCTAGTTTTTGTTGAGAGTTTGCACTTTTGAGGGTAATACACCAAACACCAGTGAGCCTCATTTTTGTATGGACGAAAGGCTGTGCTCTTTCTCCTAAGGACTACCCTAAACGCAAGTAGGCCTTGTAGGTACTGTTCAGAAAGTGAATGAGGGAGGTACATAAAAATGTCTTGCCTTAGTTTCACATGGAGGAAGGACTGAGATGTGGTAAGGTCAAAAGACTGTTACTGTGACTGTGTAAGAATGGTCAGAACAAATGTGAGTGTATTAAAAATTGGGGTAGGCAATGCTTATCAACAAAGTATTGGAATATATTGATTATCTATGATCTACTGATTACATAAGCCAATAGCTACATCAGACCATTAGTTGCCTTAGGATATTTAGTAAGTTCAAGTATCCTGTAGTATTCTGCAGTTTCTATTGAGATTCTAGGCTAATTGGACAGGCACATGACTAACATTGAAGTGCAGATTCAGTTGTGTGCAAAGCAATAGACTAAGATTAATATGTATCTGATGATAAAGCACAGACTTGATACATGTAAGGTAAAGCAAAAGGAAATGGAAAAATAAACAGCTAACCTTAGTTGTGTGTAAAGCAATGGACTTGTCATATTCCACATTCCAAATCCAATTCTGACCTGGCCTCTACTTGGCTTTTTGCACTTAGTGCTTGCCAGTAGGCTATACTAGCCCTTAATTCCCTTCATGTACCTCTGGCCCTTCTGCTACTGCTCTATTTCACTCCAATTGTGCTTGTGCTTTCCCTGCACTAGCAATACTACAGCTACTCTAACCCTCCATTCCATTTCCACTCTATTTCATTTTCAACTTTGTCTTATGTTCAGTTACTTAGTACAACTTTATTTCTACCTTATCCTCTCTAAACTATTCTGCTTTACCTTTGTACTCTCTTCCACTCTTGTTTCTGTCACATTCCTGTTTTACTTCTTGCATCTTCTCACCATCTTTCAGTTTAAGACTGACATGCCTTGGTGCTGTTATTGCTAACATTTTCATTTATCTCCAAGATGCATTGGCACCTGCCTTTGCTTCTGAGACAACTCCAGTCTCATTTCCTCTTCTTGCTTAGACCTTTTTATTACTCTGGAACTATAGGTACTATAACTCCTGTATGGTACTGTAGTTTGAATATTGACAAAAATACTCCTGTTTTGAGTTTGTTCTCACTCTAACCAAGCTTTCAAGCCTACCTTCTTAATCTTCAGTTTACTCTGGAGTAACTTCAGACCTTGATGGAATTCTTAAGGAAATTCTAAAGACTTGTTCTCATTATAACTAGGTTTAATAATCCTTGTCTTACCTGTTCTTTGTGTTAAGCTATAAAACTGCTCTTTTCTTTTCCTCTGACTCCTCTGTAAATTAGAACATCAGGATATGCAAGGGTACACCACATAAGGTGAAGTCAAGTCCCATCCAACCCAAGAAAAGCTCCCTTCAACCTTCTGGAAACTTCAGACTTCTTCAAAAGCTCTCAAAGCTATGCTCTTATCTATTAATTGAGCACCATGAGTAGGCTTTGTTAGAAAGATATGCAAGTCTATAGGTCTAGGCAATTAGCCTCCAGTCAATGGCATTGGACTGGAGGAAGTGGGAAGAAGCCATTCTGTCAATATAATGGTGGACCAAAAAAGAAAATTTGTAGTAATCAAATATAAGTATGTGTTCATATGGGCCTGCTATCAGCCTGGTCTCCAATACATCACCTTAGGCCAGGTACAGTGCCAATCTGCTAATTAGTTCTTCATATTTGATGCATGCAAGTGGTTTTGTGAGACTATCTGCAAGCATTTTGGTAATAGGGATATATGTGATGGTAAGGGTGCCAATTTTGACTTGTTTATACATAAGGTATTATTGGATGGGAATGTGGTGAGTGTGGGAGTGAAAACAGGTTTCTTTGTGAGTAATATGGCACCTGTGTTGTCAACAAGGAGTTTAGTGGGTCATGGTATGTGTGTGGTAATGCTAATATGATTGAGAAATTAACATAGCCACAGTGCTTGTTTGGCTTCATGTGTAAAGGCCATATATTTGGCCTCTGTGGAGGATGCAGTGACTGTGGTTTGTTTCTTACTGTTCTATAAAATGGCTGCATTACTGAGGATAAAAATATAGGCAGAGGTGGAGCAGTAATTGTCAATATTGCAAGCCCAGTTTGTGTTAGTGAATCTAATTAGCTGGTTTGGATTAGTGTTACTGATCCTGCCAAGTCTGAGTCTGAGTTTGTGGGTCCCTTTAAGATAGAATAGAATGTGCATTAGAGTCTTCTAGTGTGCTTTCCCTGGGTTTGTGCTGTATTGGCCAAGTTGGCTGACTATGAATGTAATATTGGGGCATGATACAATGGAAAGCCATGTGAGCCCATCAAGTACCTATTGGTATGGGTATTTGGCCATCTTATATTTCTCCTTATCTAACTATGGACTGTCTTTCTTTAAGAGAATAAGTTCTTGCTCCATGAAAGTGGGAAATGGTCTGCTATTAGCCATTTGGTATTGTATGAGAAGAGTGTTGATGTATTGCATTTGTAATATAATGGTGGTACAACTGTGGCAATTGTTGATGACGCAGAATCACATGAGGCAGTCAGGGTCTTCTTCTTTCATTTTGAATAGGTGGTAAAGGAGGGAGTGGATATTTGCAAGCATTTTTCTGGAGCTGGCAACAGTAAGGGCATTATCTATGTGAATCATGGTGATTGATTTTTCTTTTTTTTGTTTCTCATGCATATATAGTGTAGTCAGAGTGGGTGCAGATGAAGCCATTTGTCATTAGCTTTTGGTTCATATGTTGATTTCATAGATAAGAGCCTTGTTTGATACCATATAGGCTGAGTAATAGTTGAGCTACCCTGTTCATGCTATTTTTGAAGCCTTTAGATTGAAGCATATAGATCTTGTGGTTGATTTTGCTATATAGAAAAGCTCCAGTAACATTGTCTTGTCCTTAGTGCCATCTGTATATGGCTGCATAGTGTAGAATGGTGCATAGTGAATCAAGGTAAACAGTCAGGGAGAATATATTACTGTAGTTAATACTGGGAATTTGTGAATAACCTTGGGCAACAAGATGTGCTTTGTAGCATGTTATTTCTCCATTAGGTCCCTGTTTGATCATGTATGTTTATTGGCATTCAATAACCTTGCAATCTTTTGATTTGTTGAATAGTTCCCATGTTCTGTGTTTCTATAGTAACTTGAATTCCTTGTGCATTGCTTTTTACCATTCATTAGCATTGGGGCTTGATGTGGCTTCTTGGAAGTTCTGTGGTATTTTCTTTCCAAGGGTTGCAAGGTAGGCCATTTGTGCAATCTGGTCTGTTGTTAATTTCTTGATAGTATACCCTAATCCTGTCTGATTTTGCTATGTCTTTTGATTTGTCCTCTCCTTTTCCTCTTCTGCTCTCTGCCTGTTTGCTGCTTCTTTTCTCCAGGTTGGGAAAGTGACTCACTCAGATTGTCAGAGTGGGCCAGGAGGTATGGTGGCAGTGTTATTGCTGGGCAGCATGATTGTAGGGATGATTTGAGTTACTTCCTCAGTTAGAGTGATATTAAAGGATTGGTCAAATATCCCCTGGATTTGAGTGTTAATGGGGGGGGACTGTAACTGTGGTTGGGGGCTCCTTTATCATTGTCTGGCTGGTTAATAACCTTCTCATAGGCAATGACATTATAAGATGCAATGAATTGATGTTTAGAGAAAAGTCATACCTTGTAGATATTATACTGCAAGACTTTGAGCAAATATACCTATAGCCTTGATGTGCACTCCTGCTACTGCTAGGGATACTGCTGAAGCCTAACCTTTGAACTAGAGGCTAGGAAAACTAGGCAAGAAGAATATTAAGTCAAGGGACTTGTAAAAACCTTAGTGAAATGGCAACTACTGTCCTGTCCTTGATATTCAAAACAACCTTGATGAATGCTCCTAACCTGTCCTGGGAAAGCTGATAGGTCTTTTATGCTAGTGGCCCCTAACTAGGTGAATAGAGAATGGATGAGACCTGGACCCTTGTATAAACCTTAGCTGCAGTACTAGTGAACCAGCCTATATAACCAGCCTAAAGGTCAAGAGAGCAAGACTGGGTTTCCCCAGCTTGCATCTCCTGCCTTATATATTGCCAGAGTCTGCACACAGACCATGTAAAGGGGGCCTACCCTAAACTATCCTATCTATGGACACCAATAGCAATATTGGCTCTATTATATAAATGAGGGAAAAGCATGGAGCAGGAATGAGAAGTGAGGCAGTGGTCTCATGAATTAAGGGTAAGGAATGGAAGAGAAGCCACACCATGAGGATGTGGGAGAATGGAAGTGCACTGGTTCTCAGATATGAATATGGCAAGGCCATCATAAGGCTAAGAAGATCCCATCTGAATTTCTGCCTCAGATCAGATCCTAATCTAGATTGTAAGATCAGATATCATTGGATACTGGATCTAGATCTCATCTGAGATCTGCCATATCATGTGACTGATACCTTGTGCAGGGGAATACTCTGATATAAGGACTTAGCCTTAGCCTAGGGTTATTCTTATAAGACAACTCATTTGCATGATCATGTGCTCCTGGTCACATGACTATGCAACCATTTGCATCACATGCTCAACAGTTCCCATGGTCATGTGCTGTGAACCATCATGTTTGCTAGTTGCATAACACTTAAAGATTCAAGTGCACAAGACTGAAGACTTTAGCTTGGACTTGAATCCCTTTTATACTATTGCATCTTGAGCACAGACCAGAAGAGTGTGCCCTGCCCTACAGTATTGTACAGTAAGCTGCCCAATGGCAGAAAGAGAGTGAAAGTCTAGAAATATATGAGGAAAACAGGTGATATGAGATCATAGGCTAAATTAGCCTAGATCTAGTGAAGTATGAAGTGGTGAAGGTGTGAAATGTGAAATTGTGAAGATCTGACATGGTGACATGGTGAAGGGGTAACAGGGTCACATGATGTGAATATGTAAAGAGTCAGCAGAAAATACAATAGGGTAAAAAATAAAATAAAAGGAAAAATATGCATTATATTATTTTCAGTCTGTGCCCATATTGTTTCTGAAAATACTATAGAAATAAATATTTGCTGACCTCTCCCCTGTTTTCTTCCCATGAGTCTCTCTTATAGAATCCTTACATATCAAAGACCTTGTAACCTTTCCTCCTTATGTTTCCTCTAACTCTGAACCCATCTTGCTTGCCAATATCCAGTCTAGCCTTATTTCCATGTTCCTGACTCTGTACTGCTTTCTATTCTGCACCTTAAAAAGTGCCTTTCTAAATCAAACCAGACCAGCAATTGACAGGAATAACAACAACAATGAGTGGGCTTTTGAGACTAGAGCCCCTAACTAGGTGAAAGAGAGGAATGAGCCTTGGCCAAGGCCAGGCACAAGCCACACCTGCATGAAGACTAGGCTAGAAGCACTAGTAACAGAAGTGGTTAAGACTGAATTGCCCCAAGTCTCTTTCTATCTCTTATATATTAGTAACAGTTGCATATAGATCAAGTACAGGAATAGTATGTTATACACCCCAAGAGTGCATTGCATCAAATCACCAAATACTGGTAAGTGGCAGGATAAACAACAACAATGAGTAGGCTTTTAATACTAGAGCCTCAAACTAGGCAAAGAAGAGGATTGAGTCTTGATCCATATAGGGCATAAGCCACTTCTGAATGAAGACTAGGCTTGTGGCACTAGTAACAGAAAGGTAACAGAAAGGTGGCTAAGACTGGGTTGCCCCAAGTCTCTTCCTACTCCTTATATATTAACAGCCCATGTGCATAGACCATGTATATGAAAGGTAACTATTACTACTTGACCAATGGCAGTAAGTATGCACTAATTGATAGATAGATAAGCATAGAGCAGAGAGTAGAAGTGAGGCAGTGGCCTTGTGGATCATAACTAATAGAAGAGAACCATAACCATGAGGATGTGGAAGAATGGAAGAGAAGTGTACTTATAATAGGCAGATATGAATATGGCCAGGCCATTATAAGGCTGAGGAGATTACCATCTAGATCTCTGCCACAGATCAATTCTAATCTAGATCTGTTAGATCAGATGTTATCATAGTCAATCTAGATCCCATCTGAGATCTGCCACATTATGTGACCAATAATTATATGTAGGGAATACTCTGAAATAGAACCAGTCATAATCTAGGGTTATCTTTGTTCTGGCATAAGAGTCTCACAATCACATGATAAGATTGTCAGTGTTTGCTGAGTACATAACATAGTAAATACTATCTAGTAATCAATGGTAGTAAGTATATAGAGCTAATAAATAAAAAAGCATGGGGTAAAGAGTAGGAGTAAAATAGTAGCCTCATAGATCAAGGGATAAAAAAGAGTACCATATCCATAAGAATATGGGAGAATAAAAGGGAAGCATACTTATAAAGGTGAATATAAATGTGGCCAGGCAGCCATAAGGCTAATGAGATTCTTATCTGGATCTCTGCCACAGATTAATCCTAATCTAGATCCTTGAGATCAGATATCATTATAATCAATCTAGATCTCATCTGAGATCTGCCACATTACATGACCAATGCTTATTTGCAGGGAAATTCTAAGTAAAGAACCAAACCCAAATCTAGGGTTATACTTGTTTTGATAAGGAAGTCTTACAATCATGTGATAAGATCATTAGTGTTCTGCTAAGCACATAACACCTTTCCTTCACTTGTTATTAATTCCTCTGCCCTATATCTCATCAAATCCCTTACTGTCACTACCATTAATCTTTCTATTCCTGCCAATATTCTCTGTCCCAGAAACCACTTTCCAAAATACTCCACTCTTACCCATTCCTTCATTTTTGACTCCCATCTATCTCTTTCAATCAGATTGTACCTCAACATAAACTCTCTGCTCTAGGCTCTCTATATTCTCTATTACCAGGTGGAATATATCCACCTCATATCCATCCTTCTCTGTCACACAGCCAAAGTTATTACCAATACTGTTCATATAGGCCTAAAGGCCATTTACCATCAAATGTTATTTGTTTTAAATGACTTTATCTATTAGCTCAAGTTTAGAGAGTTCCTATCTGATGTCAACCAGTTCAAACATCAATTATCTGTCACCCATAATCATGTATTTTCCACTGTCCCCTTAACCCCATCCATGTCCTCCTCCTCCCTCTCTTCTAAGGAGATTACCACCATTACCCATGTCAAATATTGGTGGACCAGCCATTATGGTTGAACCTCCCTTTCTTCCTTAGATCTCCAGCACCATGACAGCTGCTTTTAGTGCCACACCCTTGAACATTACTGCATGGATTGTGTGATCTACCAGTATCCCACCTGTTTGTAATGGCAATCTGGCCATAACCAAGCTTACTTTTTGCTTCACTGCCCTTTATCTTAACAATTCTCCTTTTTCTCTGGCTCCTGTGGCTTCATGGATTTTCTTGTTTATACTGCTTACATAATGCTTGTCACTGGGCTTCCCTATCATGGGCTCCCCTGCCCCCTCTTTTTAGTTCTTTCTAGATTTAACTGGGTTGTTAAATATACTGGGGGGATAATGTTATAATTAGTCTGTTATTTTCTCTTTTCTCATTCTAGCTTCCAACTTTATGCATCTTTGATGCTTTTTTGTTGCATTATGGAATTTTGAGACTTTTTTCATTCCAGAATCATCTTTTGTGTTAGTGGATATTACTCATACTCTGCTTCCATCATATTTCATTTATTTCCACATGAATCACTTAGTCAACATTAGTCAAATGTTCTGATTCATTTAACTGAGTCTTAACCTTATTCCCTTTAATATAAGTAGCATACTTTCTTCTTCATGTTCCTCATGCTACTTTTACCTTTATCTTGCCCAATATTGTTCTTTTCATCTTGTTATCTTAGACTTGCCAGAACTCTTAGTTCATCCTTTAAAGAAGTCCTATATGCAACTAGCATTGGCAAGCATTACCTTTGTCCTTAGGCTAGCACCAATGTTCTAGCCTTATCTCCAACCTTTACTACAGAACTATAGTGCTGTTTCATATTTGCACCATTCTTAGCACCTGAGGCTGACCATTGTCAAGTCTTATTCCTAGCCTTTCTATAGTTATAAGGTCTATACTAGTTCCTACCCAGGTCTAGTGTAACAGGATTTTAAAGTAGGTGATTAGATCTTCATTAAGGCTAAGTACTTCAGATCTACTCAATTCTTTAAGAAACTTGCTGAAAAGAATTTAGATTCTTACACTATTATCACACAGGCAGATATACTCTTGTTTATGCTTTGCCTTCCAGAGAATATAAAGTCTGAATATCCAGTCTTTCATGTCTCTCAATTAAAACCCTCTGTCTCTAATACCATTTCTAACTGCATATAGCCACCACCACCATCAGTTGGAATTGGTGGAGAATTAGAGTTTGAGATCTTTGAGATCCTTAATTCAAAGGTAAATTGCAGATAAAGAAGCTGCAAATTACTATGTCTGGTTAAGTGATTAGTGTTATGGCTCCAGCCTAACACATGGTCACATGTGATCGTGAGAGTTCTCCAGTAGCATGTGATGCAGGTCATGTGACCAAGAGCATGTGATTGTGCAAAGGAGCAGCCTTATAAGGTTAAGCCCTAGGCTAAGGTTAGTAGTTCTTATACGAGTATTTCCCAGCACTTGCGAGGTCACGTGACTGTGGCTGGATCTCAGATGAGATCTTAGATAGATCCAATGATATCTCTAACAGAGATTAGGATCTGATCTGTGGCAGAGATCCAGATGGAATCTCCTCGGCCTCTAGATAGCCATGCCTCTTTCATAAATTAGGGCAGTGCTTCCCTTCCATTCTCCCACATCCTCATGGTGTGGTTTCTCTTCTCCATCCTGTATCCGCGAGGCCCTTGCCTTACTCCTACCTCATGAGTTATGCCCTTCCCTTATCTATTATGGAGCAGAGCTACTTAGGCTATTGGTGTCCATAGATAGCTAGCATTAGGGTAGGCTCCCTGTACTTGGTCTGTGTGAGGGACCCAGCAATATATAAGGCAGGGAGTGGTAAGCTGAGGTCTCCTCAGTCTTACTCTCTTGTCTCTTAGGAGATTATACAAGGGATCTCTATGATCTCCCGGCTGTCCCCTTGTGGGATCCCCCTGAGCTCTCTAGGGTTGTCAGGCTCTGACTCTCTCTATTGCCTAGTGCAGGGCCACTAGCTAAAAGCCCTAGCAGCTATTTAGGAAAGTGCTCACCAAGGTGTTTGAGAATCAAGGACTATGGGGAGTACCCATAACAATTAGACTATGAAGGTACTAATAAGAAAACCTTATGGCTTCTCACCACTGAATTAAATCACACTTTAGAAATTATTGAGGAGTTTTTTCTCTGTTATCCAGACAAATCTTGACCTTCTTATGCTTAAACCATCTTATTAACTGTCTGTTATAAACTCACCACTTTTTGGCCCCTATTTCTTATTTTATCTTATTTGAGTTACTTTTAGTTTGGCCAGCATCTATAAGGGCAAGGGCATAGAATGGGTTTTTCCCAGTTTAAAGCACTTGTTCAGTTACTGGCTATTTTTCTATGTGGGCATTCTTCAAAGTGGCTTCTTTTTTTCAGGTTAAGTTCCTAACATTATTTATGTTTGACCAAACTGAGTTTTATTGGTTTAGTAATAGTCACAAAATCTTCTAACTACTTAGGGGTTATCTTCTTAACCACCTCTTTCTACCACATGCCCTAACCCCATTTTCATATTCTCACCCTTTTCCACCATGATTCCTCCAATCTATGCACACAGCTCAATTAACTCCTCTGCCACTTTATTTACCTTTCTGTTTTTTGTCTTATTCTTCAAGCCCTCCTTATCTCTTCTTCCTGCCACCCATTAAAACATAGCCTTTGTGTTGAACTAAAACTTTAAGCACCTGGAGGATACAACTAAGAACTTGTCCTGAAAAACTAAGAGGCCTTTGAACTAGAGGCCAGAGAATTAGGCAAGAGAAAAAGGGTATAAGAGTCAAGGAACTTGTATAAATCTCAAGGCTCAAGTACACAAGACTGGGAAAAGCCCAGGCTTGAGCAGAGGCCCTTATATATAATATAGATGTGTGCACCAATCATACAGATCTGGCCTACTCTAAACTATTGTACAGTGAGCCATTCAATGGCATAAAAGGAGCAGAAACCTAGAAATACACAAGGCAAACCATAAGGCTACAATAAGTATTATGCACTGCAAGCTTGCAGTGCCAAATGCTCAGATAAGGGAAAGAGTGATTATAAGGGGAGCAATGAGTTAACACAAGTATAATACAAGTGCTCAAAGCTGGGAGCTTTGAGATACTAGGTGTTATGGATCTAGACCAACAGCAAGAGAAAACCACCTTGAGGGGTGCCCAATACTAGGGGGACAAAAGGATGGCAGCCTAGAGGAGGCACTAGGAAACAAGGTAAACAAGTAAACAAGTGCTCTAGACTGGGAAACCAGTCTATACCCTTGCCCCTTTATATATTGCTATAAGATGTGCATGGACCAGGCCATAAGGAATACATGAGATAGCTGGTATATAGAGAACAATGCTAAATAAGGAAATAGGGCAAAGGGAAACTAAATAGGAACCAATGGCAAATAGGGAGTAATTAGTAAAAGAAAGCAAGGCAAAGGTAAGGTATGACAGCAGAGGGCTAGGCCATGACATCAGAGAAAGTCTAAACTACAATAAGATAAAAGGCTATGCTACATAAGGTACAAAGGCTAGACTAGGCTAGATCCAACCTCATGGCATGATAAGATATAAGATGAGATGAGATAAGATAAGATAAGAT